>JBBPDA010098994.1:0-11486 GCA_037974385.1 Arnoldichthys spilopterus
TGTTTACATAACAGACATATATATATATATATATATATATAAATAATGTGTGTGTATATGTATTCTGTTATGTAAGCAGCAGTCTGAGCTGGTTTGGTCTGAGCAAAAATGTTTTCAAAATGTTCATTAAAACCAGAATTCAATTTATTTTTAATTAAGGCTGTAATCAGCAGTACTCAGAACTGTAGCAATAAAAAAAGAACCAATATAATATATATACATATGTATTTATGTTGTGCCATGAACGCACCTGTAGAGAGACAGTTCAGGAAGATGCAAACAGCACAGCATCCATGCATCTCTGTGATGTGTCTATGGCTAAACTGGGGCTCAATGGCCTTTAATTATCTTGCTCACTGACAAGAGTGGATGTGTTTTTAGACCTGGTTTACGTTTGCCTTCCTAAGTCTTGATAAAAAGCTCCCTGAGTCAGAGTGATGCATCTGAATTAGCAAAATTACAGAGCACATGTCCTTGTTGTATTTTGTATAAGCAGAAACATTCAGCCATAATCAAGAGCTCCAGGTTTACATCATGCTAGATATGAATATAGTTATTCATCACAAAATAAATCTTTCATAATTTCTGTTGATTTCTCATCATTTCTCAGTCTTTGTCTAAATGGTGTAGCAAAATGTCATCACAAAAGCACGCTTTTCAAATTCTGACACTTGCAAATAAATAAAAATACATTCCTTATTTCAACTTTGAGTTCTAATTAGTAGCTAATAGATAACAGTCATGATAAAATAACTTTCAAGAAATTATGACATGGGCAGTGGAAGCCTAGTGGTTAGGACCTTGCCCTTGTAAACAGTAGGTCACAGGTTCAAGTCCCGACCCAGGCACCACTGAGGTACCCTTGAGCAAGGTACTGTCCTGCTACACTGCTCCCCAGTCGCTTCTCATAGCTGGCTGCTGCTCCATGTGTGCACATGTGATGGGTTAAATGCAGAGGTCACATTTCATTGTGGTTAGGGTTAGTACTTTGTGTGTGAGTAAGTGTTTTCACAATAACGAAAAAAAGAAATATCTGCCTGTATGTAGCTAACCCACAATGCTCACGTTTTTTTTTCCTTTTCGGGGACCAGCTGCACCAGCTCCTCATCTGCCATGCTGCTAGATCACACTGCATTGTTTTTCAAATACATCACGCAGACACCCTGTGATGGAGACACACAACATAATCTAGTTGATAATCGTTCTGTTGGTTTGTGAATGAGCCATGGAACCGATAATTATTACTAACCATCGAAGCGTTAAGTGTTCGTAAATGTTAGTAGGAGGATGTACAAGGTCACAATCTCTAGGGTTTGCTTAAAAAGTAGATTGCGGACGTCTTCATGATAAATTACGATTAAATTGTCAGATCGTCCACTGCTTTCTGGGTACTTACTGTTGCCTGGTTGTACAGCTGTTGTGCGTATTATTTCGTAAAGAAACTGGATCTGGAGACTCATTTAAGAGTACTGCAATGTCCATATATAGAGCTTACACTGAAGATGTGTCAGGGCAAGGTCTGCACGCTTCTCTCTCAAACCAGAATGGTAAACAATGCAGAGATGACACTGAGGAGAAATTAAAACAGGCCGAACTGTTATGATTGCATTCCCACAATGTCTTTGGGCTATTTTCCAAATGTCCTGACCGCTTTGTCCACTCACATTGATGAGTCACTGCGTTCATTCTATATCTCTCTCTCTCTGATTGCTCCAAGGCCTTGACTGTGGCTGGTGGAGAGCTACCCTCGATTCCTGTTTCTCCTCCTCCAACCCAGTCTCTGGCACTCTTCCAGAAACACTCCCTGCATTTTCCTTCCCACTCTATGTGCCAAGGTCAGTCTGGAGGGATTGGAGACGCTTCCCAGTCACTGCCCACCATGCTTACTATAGAACCTGATGGTCCACACCTCTCTGGCTGAGTAAATCCATAATCACAGTTATTTGCACTTGTGGCAAAAGAGCCACTGGGACTGGAACTATGGCAAAACTCCAATCCAAAAACTGGATTAAAATGAATTCCGTTTATTACTGTCACATTACTAAATCTGCAGGAGCTGCAGTTTTTTACTGGTTAGGGTGAATGACTGTTTCAAAAACATTTATGAATACATTTAAATGCTCTTACAAGATAAAGAAAGAAACACATAATTTGTGGCAGCTGCAGGGCTGGAAAAAGCCCCATATAGTCATTAAATTCATTCAGTATTGGGTGATATAACTAAATGTGTACCTACCACTCTGCTTGTGTGTACTCTACTTATTGTGCATGATTTAATTAGGCTAGTCAGGGTAGACATAAGTAAAGCCTGCAGCCAGTTGCCTGATAGAAGAGAAACTGCATTGAATGGCTTTTAGTTGCAAAAGAAAGACCGAATTGGAGAAAGCAATGACTAAAAGTAGATGAAGATTTCATTCAGTGTGCTTTACAGTAAAATGAGCATTAAAAGAAAATTAAGCGACTAAATTAGGAATAAAACCAGATCACAGGAAGTAATAGTAAAATGTAAATTAAGACAAAATAAAAGTGCATGATAGACGTACATAAAAACATCTGTTTTATTACAGGGTGTGGAAAATAAGACTCCATGCATGCAAGGCTGGTTTCCAGCATTGAGCAGCATAACAACTAATGCCATTTCACCCTGTTTAGTTACAACCCTGGGCACCACTAGCTGACCAGTTTCTGGTGATCTAAGAGATCTTCCAGGCTGATATTCATCAAACATTAAAGATAAATATTTAAGGCCCAAACCATTGAGTGACTTAGACAATTTAATAACAACTTAATTCTGCATTTGATTGGAACCAGTGTAAGGACCTGAGGACTGAAGTAATGTGTTCTGTTTTTATGTTTTTTTTGTAAGAATTTAGCAGCAGCATTCCTGATTAGCTGGAGCTGTCTGATTGTCTCTTTGCGAAGGCCGAAAGGAAGAGCACTGCAGTAATCGACCCTGCAGGATATACAGGCATGAATGCATTTCTCCAAATCCTGCTTTGTCACAAAATCTCTAACCTTAGCTATGGTTTTGAGATGCCAGAAAGCTCATTTAGTAGTGATTTCTAAATTTCTAAATTTACTTTGACTTTGATTTCATTGCAGACAATATGAACACAAAATATTTCATGTTTTGTCTGGTCAACTTCATTTCATTTGTAAATATACATCCTTTCCTGTCATTCAGGATGCCAAAAGGAAGCCCTATGTTAACAGTGTCCAGAAGCGCAGTCAACTTCTCTGGGCTCGGAGGCATATGGGATGGACCATCACACAGTGGAAAAATGTATTGTGGTCAAATGAATCAGTATTTCAGTTATTTTTTGGGAGAAATTGATGCCATGTGCTCTGGACCAAAAAAGAAGAAAAGGATCATCCAGACTGAAATTAACTTGAACAGACAAAACATGACATTTTGTGTTCATATTGTCTGCAATGAAATACAAGTAAATTTAGAAATCACTACTTTTTTTTTTTTATTTGCGTTTTCCATACCATTGCATAAACATTTATTTTAGCACTCTAGCTACAAGGCTAATGTAGCTCACTAGTTGAAGCTTGTACCCCACTAGTGAGCATTGTGTATGCCTAAATAATTGCATACTTGTTTCAGACTGTAAAAAGTCTGTAAAATCTTTGTAATGGGGAAAATTACAGATTTTTTCATAATTCCTGCTGCTACCTTGATATGAGAGTGCCTCTTTCCTTCTCTGTATATAAGAGCACCTCTATCTACTTATGCTAATGTTCCTTGTAATATTTTCACTTTTTTATTCTACTTTTATTTTTCTATTAATGTTATATATGTTACTGTGTAATTTTTGAGGAGGCTTCAAGTCCAATAATGTCATTGTTGGTAATGATGTTCCATTGTTACTTGTATATGACAATAAACTAAACCACAAAACTATTTTGAACTAGGGTTATTATTAACTATTATTAGTTTAACTACTTAAACTGTTTTTGGTTTAAAATGAAATGATTTAGTCAATTTAAGTATTCATTATTTAAGTAAATGCAATGCTAATGGATTAATGCATTCTGCTATTTTTTAGAGAGAGAATGTTGGACATCTCTACAGTGTATCATACAGTACCAGAAACCACATAAGCAAGTGTATTAGAGATTACGTAACAACTTAGAAAGTTTACATTTTACCTATTTTAGCTTCGTAGCTCCAGTACAAAACTAAAGATTCAGACACCACACGTCTTGCCTGATTGACTACAGATTGGAAGAGGGAAGGAAATGTGTAAGCATCTAGCCTAACCTGAGCTGAGTGATCAGTCAAGATAAGATTTCTGCTCCTGTGTGGAACACAGCACGCAGTGTTTTCAAAGGGGAAGGGTGAGGAAGATGCTTAGGACTAGCTTTCAGTCAGACACTAGCACTCAGGATAAGCTTTCAATCAGTGTGAATACTGATAGAGGCGCAAGGACACTGCTGCAGCTCTCCAGCTCCTTCAGTCACTCTAATCTGCCTCTATTCACCCTCAGGCTGAGTGAGTAGAGCTCTGTGCTGCGACCTTGGCTGAGCTGAAAGCCTTTTGCGCTGTTTCACACTGCACCACGCTGCTCCACACTGCAACAATGAAACCACCGACGCACTCTCGCGGCACGAGAACTGCATGAGAGAAGTGAGAGGAACGTTCAAAGTGACTCCAGTGTGACCATATAGAGAAGAAAAATGAGGAAGTCCTGCACAAATCCATTTAATACATTTATTAATTGCCTACATCACACACTTGCCAGACATGTTGTATTTTGAAATGTGTATTTTATTCAGATTTTGTGATCAAACACTTCAAACACCGTGCAGTAAATTTGTCCTCAGCATTTAGCCCATCCGTGACATCACTGTGCATACACCAGGAGCAGAAGCAGTGGACTGCACACCCACGGGGCCCGCGGGACGGCTTGGGATTAGGTGCCTTGTCCTGCCTCACTTCAGCTTTGGATGTGGAAGGGGGAAAACTCACTCCTCCCACCATATAGTCGCTTGCAACACTGGTTGCAACCCTCTTCTCCAGCCATTAGGCCATGGCTGCCCTGTTGTGTCAAGTTGTTAAGTAATAGTCTTTAATAGACTTGCTAATGTGGTTTTTGACACTAAATGACACACTGTTCTCTATAAATATGCATAAAAAATACATGGCGTAGCTGAAAAATCTTGCTTCCTGACTTATATGCTCTATATTTTACATTATTATTATAGTTATAAAATCGCGAGAGAGCATGTGAGCATAAGGAAGTGTATGGAGGAGTGAATGGAGGATGTGGCAGATGGCAATTCCTGCAGCTCTCACTCTCTCACACACACACATGGTGACAGACAGAATAACAAGCACATACATATACACACATGTAATGAACATACACTTTGGCATGTATGGCAGTGCACACAGGCATACATACACTGTCAAATAACATATGACATTCGTTTCATGACATATATACACACACACATCTCTGCTGACACATTATTTGGCATTAAACCCTTTCCACATGCTGGACTATTATAAATGCACACGCACAGAGCCGCACACCTGCTGACACATTTCAATTCAAGCACACAGACACACTGACACATTATGTGGCAACATGACATTATGCAATAATCTGATATTTTTAAACTGTGATACATTATGACTCTAAATACACATGCACATTGTCATATTCTAGTCACACACACAACACATACACATATTGGGGCAGTGGTGGTGTAATGTTAGGGAGTTGCTCCTGTGACCCAAAGGTTCTCGGTTAAAATCCTAGACCGGTACAAATACCACTGAGGCACCTGTGATTAAAGTAGAAGCCCCAAGTACTGCTCACCAGGAGATGCCCATGTCAGCTGCCCACTGCTCCTACACGGATGGGTTAACGGCGGAAGTCACATTTCGTTTTTGGTGTACTGTGTGCTGTGCTGTGTTTACAATGACAAATAATCACTCATTCCATCATGTACACTGCATTCATGGGGTGAAAGCCTGCTTGACCATAACTGACCTGTAGTCTGGTTTGTAGTAAACAGCTCTGAGTAACCGTATAGTTTTGTTTACAGTCCTGGCACCTTTTGACTTATTCATTTAATGCCGTTAAATCAATAAGTAGAATTTGTCTTTTTGTATGGTATAGACGCACAGGAGTGTCATCATGACACTGGTAGACATTGATTAGTATAATCAATAATCAGGTCATCTAAGACCACAGCTGTCTATGTATAAAATGCATAATTTTTGGGTTGATTTTGTATTGCTTTACACTAAAGTCACACACATTAACCAGTCAGTGAATATATGGGGCAGTGGTGTAATGGTTAGGGTGTTGCCCTTGTGATCTGAAGGTCTCCGGTTCAAATCCCAGACCTATACAAGCACCACTGATGTTTGCTTCAGCAAGGTCCTGTCCCCAATCGCTGCTCCTACACGAAGGTCACATAAATATAGAGGTCACATTTTGTTGTTCGGTGCACTGTGTGCTGTGCTGTGGTTTGTTCACAATGACAATCCCTCACTTTCACTTTTTTCCTAATGATCCTGTTTTTCCCCCCTTTGTTACAGGTGAGCCACACAAGTTTGATCCTACATTCAGAGGGCCTGTGCACAAAAGGTATGATCGCATCTTTTTTAAATGGGCAGTGTGTGTGTGTACATATAAAATATAGCGCATATACAGCCCATAATTGCTTATTAGATGTTTTGTCTGCGTATCTTTCACACAGCTGATGTGTTTTTGCTGACTGACTGTATAAGCATTAAGCAGAAAACTGTACATTCGAATTTTCTGCCAAACTGTCACTACTGTCATGTATTTGTCTGAGATGACTTTGTCTGTAAGGACTGTCAGGAGTGACACATGACATCAGAAATGTAGTCCGGATAACTTTTTATTATGAGACATGTTGTCTTCATGGACAGGCCGCTTACTCCGCTGACCTCATTACTTCCCTGGCCTCATCCTCTCTCTGCTGGGGGATCAGCAATGATTAGTGTAGCTGTAAAGGCGGAGACCGCATCTGAGTGGTGTATTCTCACCCCAGAGCACAGCACAGGCCGATTAAACAAGATTTACTTCAACACATTGACAGCAAGAAGCCAGGGGATTTAATTGCTCAGAAATTACATGAAAGTAATGAAGTGGCCACAGCGTTTTGTCACGTTTTTATGGACTGCTTATCCTTTGCACTTTCTAGTTTCTGTAGTATAGATTTATGATTAAACGTGTGCACTTAATGCAGCTGGTTTATGCCGTAAATGTCGATTTGTTTGGTTAGTTTGGCTTTGAATTAAATTATACTCATCACTAATTATGCGATTAATGCTTGTGAGCTTGGACAACATAGCCCAACTGACCTTGGGACAGAGGGGGAGCTGTAAGAAGAGAACTGGATGCAAGGGTAGGAAAAATGGAAGTAGACAGAGTGGTAATGGGGTGTCAAGTTTTTGTTACAGGAATCCGAAACTTTTTGGTGTGTGGAAACAGGAAGAGGAGGGGTTTTCAAGAAGCAATGACAAAAGCTTAGTTTATCTTGATCTAGATTCTTCTAGTTCTGTAACAGAAACTTTGTTAGGAAAAAAGAAAGATTTGTAGAAAACGTATGTGCATTTTCCTTTTCCCTGCTCCATGGGTCTTTATTCAAGTGTATTTGCATCCTGATGTTTTTATTATGTTGCAGTTGCCTTCAGGATCTCATTGACATGCAAAAAATTTGTAGTACTGTTTGATGATACAGCCTGTCAGCTCTGCTGCTCCATGGCTTTGTAGTGTGTATAAATAAATGAATAGAGGTTATGAATGGAAATCTGTAGCGTTTTTGATGTGTTCTCAGTAAGCTGAAAGTAAGATGCCAGAGTGCTCTCTATATCTTCTACATAGTTCTGCTGCTTAGGAGCCAAACACTAGCAAATATGAACATTCTCCACCAAATACCAGTAAACGTTCTCTAATAGACCCTATTGTTCTCCATCAGATACCATAATTGTCCACCATACATTGACAGACATTCTCTGACAAACACCAACATTTTTCAACAAACTGACACTCAGAAATATTACTCCTTGGAGGAGCATAATAATGACAAGCACCAAGTGTCATTGTAGTTTATAATTCTAAAAAGGCTATTCTTTTAGCGGACCTTAAGAGCACAACATTATTTTTGTCTTCTATCTAGAACTGCTACTTAAGAGCAAACAACAACAAATACTAATATTCTCTAAAGCCTAGTCCACACTGATGTCTGAATCAATAATTTTTCTTTTGTCTGTGGCATCAGTTGAGCGCAGATCTAATGCCAACGATTTTTCTGCTCATTGGTGCGAAAAAGACTGTCCAAATGGCCTTTCATCTCTTGCGTTTGGTTGGACGCATGTTCAGCTGCCATCAAATGTTGCCTGCAGCATTTTGTGGCCTGCAGTCAGTTTCTGCGAAAATCCAGACGAGCACATACAAATCTTAATGATAATCATGGGACACATTTGGTCCTCCAGGTGAATGCAAGAATGTTTTCTAACATCAGGTCAAGATTCAGGTCTAATAAAGACAATTGAAGTCCATATTTTAGACATCCAATGACGGATGAATCTCCAACACCACAGGTTTAAAACACTCTGGACCGCCTGATTACTGTCCCCACATGTAAACACAGAATTACAGTCTGGCCTGTAGGTTGGTGTTGGACAGAGGCAAATGAGTGAGAATGTAACATCATACTGAAGTCAGACCACTACAAAACAAGCCTTTGTCACTTAGAGTGCATTCATTTACCCACGATTTGTATACCTGTGTGGGCCAAACAAACCCCAACATTCTCTGTCAAACACCAGTAAACATTCCAGGCAGCCAAACCAGGCACCAGCATTCTTCACAAAACCGAACATTCCCTACTGGACACCGACAAACAGCCTAATCCAGATATTGGCAGACGTTCTCCACGGAACACAACCATTCTCCCGACACCATTATTCACGGACAAACATGAACTTTCTCTTATAAAATACCTTCAATTCTCCCAAATGTGACCAAATATCAGTATTTTTCACCAAACTGAGTGAGAGAGAGAGATCGAGAGACCGCGAGAGAGAGCAAGAGATAAGAGAGTATCTGAGTGATGCCTCAAATAGGACAAGATCTGGCATGGGAAGAGATCTCAAACTTGTTTTACAAAGCAAGAGCGAGGGAGAAAGAAAGAGTTGCTGAAAGTTCCCTGAAGAGGACTACGGGAATCAGAAGGGGTTTGAAGCTGTTTCACATTGTAGATCATCCAGAGCTTCTTGTTTCTTCTACACTGAACTCTGCAGAGAGAGTTAAAGCTTCTACTACGAAGTCAAAAGTCAAAAGATCCTTTTTAGGACCATGAGAGCAAACTCGCTGACAGAATATGTGATGGTATAGACACTGAATAGACTGTTTTTTCTGTTTTTTTGTTATTTTTAACAAGTGAAATAACAACAAAAGGACAGACTTAAGGTTTTCATAAGCATTATTTTTTTAAAAGGCAAAGAGGCCGTACTTTCCTTTCTTAGCTGTAAGTTTTGAATTGGGTGATGTTTACTCAAACTGTGAGTTATGCATATTGGTCAAATATAGAGCGATTAAAACTGTGAAATATGTTGATTTATGAGATCAGTAATGAGTGTGTGGATATCACATCATCTCTGTGATATTATTAATGAAAGTCATTAGATCTGCTGTGTCATTCTTTCTCTCCCTCATGTGTGTGATTTCACTCCAGGGGCTGCACAGACGTTCTTTGCTGTGTGATCTTCGTCATTGTCATCCTTGGCTACATTGCGCTCGGTGCAGTGGGTGAGTAACACACTTGTTACTGCCAGTTTCATCATCACATCTTCTTACATAACCCGATCTGTTCCATTCACCAAAATGTCCTGTCAAAATGGAACAGCTCCTCAGGGGTAGAAATGCGTCAGTTTATTGATCATCTGCATTGATTTTGGAATGTTATATTTATGTAATAATCCACTGAAGGCCATGTGTCACAGTGAGTTACCCACAGTTCACAACATAACCTGAAGAGAGAAGCAGTTCATCTATACAGCCATTCATATGTCAATAATAGCAAAAGAAAAACAACAGTGGCTGAAAATGCAAAAGGTGGTTTCTTGAGGCTCGCAGAATGTCAGTTTGTTGTGCAAGCTCTCCTTTTCAACTATGCCTTGGTCAACACAGTTTTCCATTCCATGACACCTTTACACTATCTCTTTTTGGACCTTGCTTTATGCACAGTGGAAGAGAACAGGAAAGGGCCTTCTTCAAATTATTGCCACAAAGTTGGAAACATATAATTGTCTGAAGTGTCTGTAGCCTTGGCACAGGGGTGGTCCGTGGCATAGGCGACATAGATGGTTGCCTAGGGCACAACATGCCTGGAGGGCCCCGCAAATTGTTAAAATAGTTTTTTTGGTTCCCCATAAGCGCAACAAGAGGGCATTTAACTCAGGAGCACTGGACAGTTTGCCTAAGGCTCCAACATTGTCATGGCAGGCCCTGCCTTAACATTACCTTTCATTGTAAATAAGAGGCCTCACCAAAACCCTGAAAATCAGCACCAGCTTCTTATCACTGTACCACCAAACTTTAGTGCTGGCACTATGCATTTCAGTATTTTCTAATACTTCACAGGCCTGTTGCTATGTGTATGTGTGCGTGTGTCTGTGTACATGTAGTGGCCATATTAGATACAATGCTGCTATAGTTTCTTATTTTTCTGAATAAGCAATTCATCTCTTCTTGATGATTGTATATCAGACTGAAGCAGGGTGAGCTGTATTAATGAGACTTTGAAGTACTTAATAGTTTGAGACTCTCTGTCTTTCTCATTTACATTTCACACTGACACACACACACACACTGCTGAAGGTTCTGCAGCATTCATAAAAAGATCTGCTGCAACAAAGACGCATTAATTCATTAAAGTATTAACCTATTAATCTCTAGGCTTATTTCAGAAAGTTTTTAGTACTTATTAGAACATGTTTGGTACCCTACTACTACAATAAATTATTGAATACATTATTTAAAATTATTCACTATTTACTATGAATTATTCAGCCTCTGTTGTGAAAAGTTCAATATCTATAAACTATTTGATGTCTACTAGGGATACGAATGGCTACTCAAGTAACTTTCTTATCAAAACTTTCCCCCTCATTCATATGGAGTGGCAAAAAATGCTGCAACATGGCTGCCTTTAGTCGGGGGGACTAAGCAGATCAAGGACAAAGAAAATAATTATCTACTTAAATTAAAGGCATTTGGAACTGCCAGTAATCCTTACTGCTTACTAACAAAGCAGTGGTCCATGGACATTTACATGTGGCCAGGAATTGGGTTACTTGTCATTTATTTGTACCTGATTAGGATGCAGGGTAAATACAGAAGATCCATCTCTCTCTCTCTCTCTCTCTCTCTCTCTCTCTCTCTCTCTCTTTCCTCTTTCTCTCTCCCTCTCTCTCCCTCTCCTCTCTCTCT
>JBBPDA010099005.1:0-11486 GCA_037974385.1 Arnoldichthys spilopterus
TCACTGCAGCCCTCCACCAGTCAGGGCTTTATGGCAGAGTGGCCTGTCGGAAGCCTCTCCTCAGTGCAAGACACATGTACGCCCGCATGGAGTTTGCTAAAAGACACCTGAAGGATTCTGAGATGGTGAGAAATAAGAATCTCTGGTCTGATGAGACCAAGACAGAGCTTTTTGGCCTTAATTCTAAGCGATATATGTGGAGACAACAAGGCACTGCTCATCACTTGTCCCCGCAGTGAAGCATGGTGGTGGCAGCATCATGCTGTGGGGGTGTTTTTCAGCTGCAGGGACAGGACTGGTTGCAATTGAGGGAAAGATGAATGTGGCCAAGTACAGGGATATTCTGGACAAAAACCTTCTCCAGAGTGCTAAGGACCTCAGACTGGCCTGAAGGTTTACCTTCCAAAAAGACAACGACCATAAGCACACAGCTAAAATAACGAAGGAGTGGCTTCACAACTACTCTGTGACTGTTCTTAAATGGCCCAGCCAGAGCCCTGACTTAAACCCAATTTAGCATCTCTGGAGAGGCCTAAAAATGGCTGTCCACCAATGTTTACCATCCAACCTGACAGAACTGTAGAGGATCTGCCAGGAGGAATGACAGAGGATCCCCAAATCCAGGTGTGAAAAACTTGTTGCATCTTTCCCAAGAACACTCATAGCTGTATTAGCTCAAAAGGTGCTTCTACTAAATACTGAGTGGGTCTGAATACTTAGGACCATGTGATATTTCAGTTTTTCTTTTTTAATAAATCTGTAACAATTTTTAAAATAATTTTTTTGTCTTTCAATATGGGGTGATGTGTGTACATTAATGAGGGGAAAAAATTAATTTAAATGATTTTAGCAAATGGCTGCAATATCACAAATAGTGAAAAATTGAAGGGGGTCTGAATACTTTCCGTACCCACTGTACGTATAAAGTGCTTATAAGGGTGTGAAGCAGCAGTCTCCACTGCCACCTTGATATAGCTTTTTGGGGGATTTTTTCCCCCCAATTTTCTCCCCAGTTTAGTGCCCAGTTCCTCCCACTAGCACATGTCACCACCCAGTCACACAATACCAGTAACAATAAAATCCAGCACTACGTCCTTGGCAATGGCAGCAGGCAGCTCAACACATGCCAATTCTGGACGCCTGAGTCAGGGGGTCGAACAGGAAGTGCCCGTCCAGAGCACAAAGCCGTTAATGTTCTCTCATACCCCTTTTCCACCAACAGGTTCTGGTTCATGCACCAAATTTTGAACCGTTCGCATTTTAACCAGAAATTAAATCGGTTCCCAGCTGGAACTAAAACAAAGCCAGTTCTTCCAGCTTAAACCATTATGGAATCAATGGGCGTGTGGTTCTACGATTCCACCCAAAACGAGTGGAAATGTATCCACGTATCCATTTGCTAGACAGCACTAGTTCAAAGAATCCTGTACTAGAACCCTCACCCTGTTGGTGGGAAAGGGGTAAAAGACTCCTGATGATGGCACCAACACCACTTCGCCCCCCCGTTGGGAGTATCCTGGAGTAATTCTCGCAGTGTAACTAGTGCTGCAAAGCAACAATTGACACCACAAAGAAAAACACTGAATCAAAAAGGCTCTGCCTCCATCAGAAGGCTGTCACTGATTGGTCATAAACTCAGGCTCGATTAATGCGAAATTCCAAACCCTGAACATATCCTTGTCTGGAACAGGTCAGGGGTACAGGATGGTGGAAGCTGCCTATCGGTGTGTAGCCCATAGAACAAGCAAGAAATGAGACAGAGCCTAGTTCCCAAAATACACGGCGACTCAAACATCCAGTGATCCAGTTTTAATAACCGAGGTGTTACTACGTTATTAGACTGAACAGTTTTTCCCAACATTCCCTTAAAAATGTGCAGCTGCTGAGAAGAAACACAAAGTTGCAGGATGGACGTACGTTAGACAAGATGTGGGACACATGGTTGCTGGGATCGACCGTCAGGTCATGGTCAGCCTGGCTGAAACATCCTCCAGACTTATAAGGCACTGAAAAGAACCAAACATCAGCGTGGAGCCTTCATCTCTTCTCAGTCACGGGCTCCAAGATACAAAACATACAATGGTGAACACCATCACAGGAACACTGTGTCCGCGGTCACCGTATATACATGTGTACAGTAATCACTTATGCAGCAAGTGCAACAACATTTTTCTCCCCTCAAACGCACACGTGCTGGGCACAATAAAGAAATGCAGTCCTGCAACAACCAAAAATAATGTTCTCAGTGGTGGTGAATGGAACCAGACGTCACGTCTCCAAACCCCCAGTGCAGCTCTGCGTGTCTGAGTGTTTCTATGGTGATGTTGATAGTGAATCTGAATTAAATCACTCTGGGGGACTATTTTACCTCACAACGCCCTGCACATATCCCTCCACATGTACAGGTTCAGTTTTAGGCCCAAAATCTTCTCCAAACTCTGGTAGAACAATGTCTCAGGCATCAGCAGCTTCTTCATCACCAGCTCATGTCTGTGAGGAGCTTGTAGAGGAACCGGAAGTCTGGTTCCATTCACCATCACTGTGAACAGCTCTGACTGTTATTTGCACAACAAACCCACACTTCACCACTTACTTATGCAAAGAATGACAAACGTCTCCTAAAATTGCATCTCTGTGACATTTTAGCTGCTCTCTAAATAATGGAAATACCAGACAAAAAGACTCTCAGTTAAAATTCTCAGTTAATAGCAATTTGTTAGTGATTTTAAGATGCATTTCTGTAGTTGGGGAATGTTAAGAATAAATCAGTATTTCTGTCGTCTTAAGGCTGGAGATATGTTTGCTTCTTAACCAGGTGTCCACACAGGTAAACCGCTGCATCCTAAACGGAACTGTTCACATGCTTGCCTGAGTACTGTGTGCGCTACTAGAGGACTCCACTAGAGGGCACACCATAGAATGTATAAATTTGTATGATGTAAACAGTCATGGGAGCCCACGTGGACAGTATCAGGTTAATTCTAAGGTCACGGCTGAAAAAGCAACAGCACTGAATGTGGTGCTGATGGCGAGTGTGTTTCTCTCGTTCTGCCGATGCAACACAGTAGTGATTAAAAACCATCCTAATCTGTTCTGTCAGATTAGATCATATTACTCACCACTCACTTGCCCTCCCATTCTGCCCCCTACTGTTCATACATACTGATGCATACTGCATCTTGCTGAGGAAGTGCTGACCTAGATCCCCAATGGTGCCACAGCCAGCTGTGGCCAGTGTTTGCCTTCACCCTCCCAGTGCTGGTGGTATCATGTGACTGGAGGAACCAGACACGTGAATGGAACTGAAGGTGACCAAATTAGGGGAGTAAATCTAAAAAATTAGAGAGGCAAAAAACGTATACAAATACATTTCTGAGAATGTGCAGAAACGACAGACAGTATATGTGTGGCAGCCATTATGCCCATGCAAACGCCTGGTAAAAAGCATGTTTACCTCCAGCCTTACAGAAAGTGAAAGCTGCTCTGGAAGAAGAAGTAGCTCAACTCTTTGCTGCTGACTGTACTCACTGGTGCTCCTTCATTTTACATACACTTTCTATAAAGTCAGTCTACTCTGGCAAATACAGAACACCAGAGTAATGAAAGTATACGTCCAGACCAGTATACAAATAAAACCTTCCATGACCAATCAATGGTCACTTTAACAATGTTGGCACATTTTACAAAAAAAACATTTTTTACTCCCAACTGACAAGTAAAATATCTACACCACTTTAAAATATCATACATATCATACATGGCACTGACTTAGATTCCACTGAGATGAGGTAGGTCATCAAACCAAAGGTCGTTAAAATGTAGTGACACTGAAGTTGTGTAAATACTCCATAGTAAAACCTTTACATTAGCGGCTGAATACTGTGGTATGTTCATAGAAAACTATGCAGCAGTTCTTGCATACACAAAACGTATATAAAACATGTGGCAGGATGGGAGGACTGCACTCCAGCTGTTCATGTACATAAACACAATGCTGGCTTAGTCTTACCCCCAGCCAGCAGTTTTGTCTAGGGCAGGGTGCCCAAATCCAACCCAACTGCTCCACAGTTTGGTAGTTCGCTTTGAGAAGGGGACATTTAAGCAGGGAAGTTACAAAACGGGAACCAGTTTTCCAGGACCGTATCTGGCCAAGCCTGATTTAGGACAACCTCTGGTCCTGGAGCGCTGGTGTCCAGCACTGTCTGGTCGTTCCACTCCTCAAAGCACACTCAGCAAATCTGGCAATGAACAAGTGAGTTGAACCAGGTGTGTTTGAGCAGGGGGCTCACCAAACTGTGCTGGAAACCGAATCTTTGTGTCCTACAAGCGACATGTGACAGTAATGAGACTATAAAGTATAGTAGTACAGGTCAGTGACAGGTCATAAAACATACAATGACATCAGGTGTTCCTGGAGCATCGCTTTCTCATGTTCCAGGACTTACCATAAAAACAAAAACTCTTTTCAATGAACCAATTTTTCAGAGACACCTTTCAGAACAAGTTCAGTGACCTGATATTCCTGTCCCTGGACCTTCTTCAGTTTCATTTTGAATGAGGGACATTGCTTCGCAATTTCCGCAGAAGTGTCTCCATTCAGGGTACTGGGGCTCTGGGCTGAGGATATCAAGTTACAATCTTGCAGATTCTGGACACCAACACCTACACTGACCATCTGGAACAGAGGGTTTGGGTGGTTCAGAACCACAACGGGTTGGTTTGGTGCTGGAACTTTGACCAGCTGATCTTCTTTTAATGGAGTTAACCACAGTTTTTCCGTTTTACCTTTTACCAAGATCTGACGGAGATCCAACACTACCTTAGACGACTTGTGCTTCTTATCCTTCCTCTTTTCTTTTCTGTGTTTTTTGTGTGGAGGAAGGACATCAAAGCATGCCAGTAAAGGCTGAGTGTCAAGACCTGAATCCTTGTTTTCAGTTTCGGACCGTCTCCTCTTTAAGACCAGTTTAATTGCCCGCTCTTGCATGTTCTGCTGGTTTGAATGGCAGCAAAGGACAGGTCTGGCTGTTACACTTTCCTCTCCAGCGGGTCTTTCTGAAACCTTCTTAGCACATTCTAAAAGTGAGTAGAAATCCAAACTTGGAATTCTGGCCAACGCTACAGTGGGATTCATCGATGAAGCAAGAGGATTTTCTCTTTGCTCAGGCAAAAGGTTTTCCATCCCAGAGTTTGTTGCCTCCATTTCCGTGTTTGGCACTGTATGCGTTATGCTCAATGATGAAACGTTCTTTTCCGGTGATGGGTTATCCGCTGTTGCTGTCTGCAGAACATCAGTTGAAGAAGTACACATCCCTGGCATAATCTTGTCCTTCAGATCTTTTGGAAACATTTGGGAACTCTCGGGGGCACTGTCTGTCTTTTCAGATTCTACAGAATGTGGTACTTTGACTTTGGTATCTTCCAAAAGACTGTCCTTCTCTTTGAGTTCTTGACCAGATTTCTGAACGTTTTCATTCAACAAAGCAGCTTCCTCCTCAGTTTTCAGGTTACAGAGTTTTGAGTCATCTACTTTTGTCAGACCTTCATTCCCAGAGTCTGAGGATGCCTGGGCCTTAGCCACAGGTTCATCTGGAATCTCTACTCTCGTGGGAATGCTGGTCAGAGTTGCTTCAGGACTTGGGCAGAGTGAGAAGACGGATGAAATCACAGGGAGACCTCGATAACTAGATTTAGCATTCTCATGTTTGTTTGATGATATTTCACACTTGAGACCTTTCACTGTAATATTCCCATTCTTTGCACTTTGGGACACGGTTCCCCCTCTGCAGTAGATCCGGCGTGATGGTGTTGTAACTTGTGCAAGTCCAGTTGATGCCTGACACATGACCTTGTTTGACTCTGAAGGCCGAGCCACTGACTTCAATACTCCATAGTACCCTCCGCTCGAAGATCCGTGTATCTCTGTTACACTCATCCTGGAACAAAGCACTTGCTCAGTGACCTCAGGCTCATCTTTCACATCTACTGTGCCATCTGTAGAATGCTGCTTTAGATGCAGGGCTTTGACCTGTTGATCGTTTGTCTGTAAGCTGTTGGTGCCACTGTCCAGTCTTGGTCGATTATTATCTGTAGAAGCCTTACATTTAAATGACAGTCTGCTAGCCATGCTTGCTGCAGCAGTGCTCCAATTAGAACTTCCCGGTTGAGGTCCAGAGGGCTGCTGTGGGACTAGACGAAGCTCCAGTTCTCGTGCTCCGTTAACATTTTTCACCTCAACTAGTTCAACGAGGCAGCCAGCAGGGATGGTGATCTCTTCAGGACATGATACCGTCAAAGGTCTGTTGTGTTCGATTGGCTGGTTTAAAGGCGCTAGCAATTCCACCTGGACACTGGACTGTGTACTTGGCTTGACCTTCTCAACTGGTCGTCTCACAAGGATGTTGGGACGTGTCCTTTTTCGACTGACCTTTTCCGCATTAGGAGTCCCATGTCCCTGCCCGAAGTGCTCAACTGGTATGCTGAGATGTGCTCCAGAGGGAACAGACCTCTGCCCCACTTGTGCCACCTGAACATTTCGGATAACCCCGGTGTGAATGGACCTCTGTGCTGGCAAAGCTGCCGGCACGGTCCGAGCTTCAGCAGCCCTCGGGCCGAACGATTCCGCAGGGTTGCCGAGAAGCGTCTTAAGATGGGTGTTGTTTCCAACGGCCAAGGCAATTTGATTTTTTGAAAGTGCTTTTGACTGAGTGATCTCCGTAGTTGCTCCCACTTGACTCTGGAGCAGGGTTTTCGGGTGAGTAGTTCGATCAGCAGGGACATAAACTACCTGACTGTCTGCAACAGTTTTTGACTGAATGACGGTCTTCTCTGTATTCGCCCCCACTTGACTCTGGAGCAGGGTTTTCGGCAGAGCAGTACGATCTGTGGAGACATAAACTACCTGACTGTCTGCAACAGTTTTTGACTGAATGACGGTCTTCTCTGTAGTCGCCCCCACTTGACTCTGGAGCAGGGTTTTCGGCAGAGCAGTACGATCTGTGGAGACATAAACTACCTGACTGTCTGCAACCGTTTTTGACTGAATGACGGTCTTCTCTGTAGTTACCCCTACTTGACTGTGGTGCAGAGTTTTTGGCTGGGCAGTACGATCTCTGGAGACATAAACAACCTGACTGTCTCCAACAGTTTTTGACTGAATGACTGCCTTCTCAGTGGTTGCTCCCATTTGACCCTGAAGAAGTGTTTTCTGCTGAATGGCACGATCTGCAGGAACAGTGACGTGCACTCTGGGAAGTGCACCTGAAGAAGTGGCTTTTCCCAAGAATGTTTTTCCAAAAAGCCTGTGATCTGCTTCATTCATTGTCAGGTTTAATGGGTTACTAGTGCCTTGCATAACTCTGTTCACTGCGTGACTAGTGCCAGCCACACTGTGGGGCGCGCTGACAGTTTTAGTACCGGGAAGGACACAGGCTGTGCTGGTAACAGACTGAGGTGTTGTACCGCAAATCAGATGGTTCTGGGTACTGGTCGCTTGGTGCACTGGTCCGACAACAAAATACGGCGCGTTGGCTCTGGGTTGAGTCCCACTCTGAAGAAGACTTAACACGTTTCCTGCCGTATGACTCACAAACTTTACATTTTGTACAGGTTCCCCCAATGTTCTTGCAGTGTCAGGGCACAGATCGGTAGCTGGTTGGGGATGCAGATGTTCCATTTTTGCTGCGGATAGAGAACAGTCAGTGGTGAAGCTCCCGTTTGCAGGCTTCCCATGGATCCTCTGAATGTGTTTTACCATGTAGTCCCTCCTGACCGCTCCATAGGAGCACCAATTGCACTTATAGGGATATGAGCCTTTGTGCTTGACAATGTGCCGTTGGGACTCCACCCTGGAGTATGAGACGTGGTTGCACAGGGTACAAGAGAAGGTCACTTGCTCGTGATGGGCCACGTGCCGTTCGAACAGTTCAACATCCTTCGTTGAGAAGCGGCATTTCTCACAGCAGAGGCGCCTGTTGGGGTCTTTGTTGGCCTCATTGGTCTTATTCTCCATCAACCAGATCAGGTTTTGTTGAAGCCCAGTTGAATTCATGGTTCAAGGCAAGTCCAGTTTACTCATCGGTATCCAAAGCCCACAGGTTCCACAGTCTCCGTGCGGAATTTGTCGTTGTCATGGATCTTCAGTCAACCTAAGCAACGAAGTGGGAAAGAACAAACGTTATAATTCAGTGATAATTAGGGAAAAGGTTCATCTGAATAAGCGAAAACTGAATCGTTTTCAACATTCTGTGAATTTAATATGGATGAATATATTCTAATACTAGATCAAACCATTCCACACTCAGAACCTCTTTGTTTAAATGAAACAGAGTAAATTACACACATTAAGCTTTTACAAACTAATCATAACGACAATTTCCGCTCGCACCAACTGTCAAGCTGATACGGTCATAATTCTGTAATATCATGGGATACCGTATTACCATCACACCACCCAACCCCAAGTGATGGCCAACCTGAAAGCATGCATATGAAACGCGGACGTGTCGATTGTAAATTTCTGTAGGTGACTACGGGCCTGGTGGAACCTCGGCTGAGGGCTCACTTAAAGCTGCAAGTATTTTTATTGAATTTTATTTGTGAGATGTTGTATTGATCAGTGGCAGCAGTGGAACCGGGCCACACTAGCGGTGTCGCTTTAGCTTAAACTCTGACATTTACAGGTTGTGAGCCATTCATGTACCTTATTCTTCACCTGCCCAAGTGATATGTCAGGCCAATTTGTGGTGACTCTGAAAGAGCAGAATGTTAATGTGCCTCTTTACTAAAAAACTTTCATTTTTCTTGTTTTACCTCATTTTTGAAGCTTCTAGAGAGTTGTTCTCTTTTTCAGGTAGATCTCATCCCAGTTTCTGCATTTCTTTTATGGAGTTTATTATAGGGATGAAGATATGAATAATATTTTTTTTAAATAAAAATGAAATATATCAGATTTCGACATTGATCTACAGATCCCACATCAGTGATTAGCATGTCATGTTGCTAACTTGCTAACAGCTTCCAGCTTAATGTGTCCAGGTGGATCTCGACCTTGTGAATTTTGGTTCTGCTTTACGTTCATTAATCTTTGCACACAGGCAACCACGCATTCTCCGAATGACTGCATGGATTGAACCACAGCATCTGTACTGGAATACTGTGATGTGTAGTAAAACATTTGAATTTTTTTTTTATTTTATAATTAATTCTGAAATTATCCTAAAAAATTCAACTAATAGAATAAAGCAATAGGATTTAAATCAGCAGTCTGAACACTCTCCACTAAAGGGAGCTGTCAGAACACAAACCGCTTACGTGATCATCGCTGAAAGGAAGGAAACTCAGGGTTGTCTCTGCCCCCACAACTATTATCTTGTCTGTTTTTCAGGTACACCCCGAAACGAATTTTTTTTCTCCATGGCAACGCCCTGCCCAACTCCACTGTAGAGAGTCTTTCCTCAAGTGCTGTCTTCACTAACACCATGTAGGCTTCATTAACACCACACAGTCTTCATCAACACCATAGTCTTCATTAACATCACAGTTTTCATTAACATCACATATTCTTCATTAACATCACAGTCCTCATTAACATCAGTCTTTATTAACATCACACAGTTTTCATTAACATCACGTAGTCTTCATTAACATCACACAGTATTCATGAACACTGCCGTCTTCATTAACACCAGAATCTTCATTAACACTACACAGTCTTTATCAACATCACATAGGCTTCATTAACAGTATACATTATTTATTAACATCACAGTCTTCATTAACACCATAGTCTTCATTATCATCAGTTTTCATGAACACCATAGTCTTCATTAACACTAGTCTTCATTAACACCACACAGTCTTCATGAACAGTTTTCATTAACACTACAGTCTTCATTAACACTACACAGACTGTACACAGTCTTATTAAGATCAGTCTTCATTGACACCACGTAGGCTTCATTAACTGCATACACTCTTCATTAACACCACACAGTCTTCATAAACGCCACAGGGTGCATTAACACTGATCCCTGCTCCTGAAACCGTCTCATTCCAACCCTCCGCTCCACCTTAAGCAGTGCAGTAGCACTCCAGTGCGGCGCCCCGGGGCCGATGTAGGGAACCACCACGCCGTTTAAGGTGGAGCGGGAGGTTGGGCTTCAGCTCCTGCGCAGCCGCCATACTGCTTCAGGACAACAGACACAACCGACACGCGGGGCCGGGGGAAGAGCGAGTAAAGTCGCTCGCGCGCGCGCTACGTCGCCGCCTCGCTATTGATCAGGAGGCTCGCGCGGGATGGTCTCGCTCCTGCGACCGGGTTTTCACCCTCGCGAGCCGCTCACCCTCACTCTTGCTGCATTGTCAGCTTCGCCATGATGCCCCCCCCCAACCCCCCTTAAGCATCGCCAACACCCCACCCCCTCTCGGTCTCGCTTTCTCTCTCTTTCGCTAAAGCAGAAACCCCGCGCACCAACCTTTTCCTCCGCCGTGAGCTCGCGCACTCCGCCATCGCGGCACGTAAATCCGTCGCTGAACGTCACGCGCATTGTTGTTCATTGACGCGGGGCGGCGATAAGAACGAGGGTGATAATCGGTCAGTTGCTCGCGCTGCTCCCCCCTCCACACACACATACACACACACTCACTCCCTTTGCACGCACGCCATTGGCTGCGCGCGCTGCCGCAGTAGAGCTCTACACAGTCACGAGCTCGCCGGACTTAACCCTGCTCGTGCCGGACAGAGCGCGCGCCTGCGTTTGTGGGTGTGTGTTGCGCGCGGTTTGAAAGGTTTTCGCCAGCGTCGCGTGGGGAATGAGTGTGTGTGTGGCGTATGTGTGTTGTGTGTTGTGTGTGTTTAGCCGTGTGTTTGGCCGAGCTGCTGAGGAGCGTGATGGCACAGGGTGGGACCACGAGGGGGCGCTGCACACGCAGAACAGACCGCAGTGAAATATGTGCTCGCGGACGTGTGGGCGTGGTTTATGACTACTTAAAGGGCCCATATTATAGAAAAATAAAGTAAAGAACTTTGTGTGTGTGTCTAAACGATGTTGTTCCGTTCAGCAGTATATGTTCACTGGTTTTGTGATGTCACAAGAAGCAGGGCATTTTGCCCACCCCATCACTGTCCCCGCCCAGTTCATACAACACCCCAATTGCTGTCCCCGCCCAGTTCATACAACATCCCCCATCGCTGTCCCTGCCCAGTTCATACAACACCCCCATCATTGTCCCCGCCCAGTTCATACAACACCCCCCCATCGCTGTCCCTGCACATTTCATACAACACCCCCCATCACTGTCCCCGCCCAGTTCATACAACACCCCCATCATTGTCCCCGCCCAGTTCATACAACACCCCCCCATCGCTGTCCCTGCACATTTCATACAACACCCCCCATCACTGTCCCCGCCCAGTTCATACAACACCCCCATCATTGTCCCCGCCCAGTTCATACAACACCCCCCCATCGCTGTCCCTGCACATT
>JBBPDA010099066.1:0-11484 GCA_037974385.1 Arnoldichthys spilopterus
GGGAAACTGGGCCCAACTTTTCAAAAAAAAACCAAAAAAACCAAGTTGGGAGCCCCCCCCCCCCCCCCATGCCATCCCCCCATCCCCCCCATACTCCCCACCCCCCCATCCCATCACAATCAGCCAACATGTCTATGGGGGAAACCTGTAGCGGATCAGGTGTTTCGGTGTCCGCAGCAGCGTTTCTTCGTCTGCAGAAAGTGCTTGTTGACCATAGCACCTTAGGATATGCACATGAGGTCACGGTGGGCGGAGGTGGCTGCGGTTACACCCGCCGAGTGGCATAAAGGTGAACAGTCAGTTCTTGAAGTCAATGTGTCCTGGAAGCAGGAAAAGCATCAGCGCATCTCCAAATCGACAGGCCTTGTGCAGCGTCACAGGTGTGCAATAGTTAGTACCTACCAACAGTGAGTCATGGGTACCCAAGGCTTACTATTGCACGTGGGGGTGGCTTGCCCGTCTGGTTGGTTGACTCTGACAGAAAGGGGTCAGGACACACAGTGCGCCACAGTCAGAGCTGCTCCGGCAGCAGGAGGGACGCACTCAGGTATTAGGCAGGTGGTCTTAATGTTATGGCTGATCGGTGTAAATGTCCTTTGCATACGAAACCTCCCTCCCTGAGCCCAGGAACCAGTGAGGAACCTTTGTCTTTGAGAGTGTGGGCAGCCTGTCCTTCGGGTAAAGGTTTGCAGACGTCGGCGTCGGCCTGTTCGAACCTGCGCGGGGCCTCAAAAAGCACCGGAATGTGGGACGAGTGAAGGCCATTGGCAGCGACTAACTGGATCAGGGCGATTTGGCCAAGGAGCGGCCTCTATAGTCCCACAGTGCTGATGTGAAAGGGATTTCCATTCTGCTCGTCTGCCCCGTGCTAATCCCCGGCTATTCTCACCGACGACCTTCAGCTCAGTGCTAATCTGGCTGGCCAGAAGAAAGTGCACGGGGGAGAGCGAGCAGAAAGCGAGTGGGAGAGCGAGGCACTCACGCCCTGATCCCGTCCTCGGGTCTGGCGCTTTTTTGGAGCGGGTTTATGGAGTGTGTGAGATATGAAGCACGTTGCCTTTAAGCTGCCGCTGCTCTACGCGAGGGGAAACACGGCTCACACGTCTGGTCTGGAGGGATGAATGACGCCGGGAGTCTCCAGGGCTTCGGGACCTTCTCCTGCTGAAGCTGCGAGGCCGGTAAGAGGGGTTTTACTGGTTATCGCTGGTAGACTGAGCGTAACACCTGTGACCATAATAAAAACATGTTAAATCTAGAAACTGCAGGCAAAGCAAGTTATCCTTCAGGTATAGCAGTGTTATCCTTAAGCTAAGGCAGGCTTCGTCCCAAACGGAGCATGTTTATTAAGAAAAACTGGTGTCCGAGGCTGTTTCTTGTTATGAGCGGTACGTGCAACCACTTAAGGGCCCTGAACTGCAAGGAGGCCCCTGCAAATATGTGGCGTGTGCATTTTTGCCCAAGCTAATAGTGATGTTTGATGAAAAAAATATGTTATTAGGACTTATGTCATGTCAGTGTCTGCGGTGCACTGTCGAGACCAATGGCTTTCAATGACAATGAATTATTTTTATTTTTTTTATGTCAAATATCATTTTATAACATTTAAATACATTTAATGAAATAAAATAAATAAAATACAACACATAAACAAACAAGTTCGTTGATTAATAAATAAATAAGTGAATAATGACCTCAGCGGACGTCAGCGGTCTTATAGTGTTTACCTTAGCACTTTTGTTTTTCCTCATCAAACATTCACAAAAGCCCAAGTCTAAAGGCGGCTCCTGCCAAATCTATGGCTAAAGTGACCCATTCAGTGGCTAAATGAACGGCTTTGCCACTTTGCGTTGAACAATTTATCCTTCACCTCGCGTAGCAGTACCACTAGTCACCACTAGATGGAAACAAAACATCTGGCTGCCCCTGCTGTCCCTACACCGGGTTACATATTAGTAAAGCATGTTAGCGCGAACCCACCCAGACTCCAGTTAGAGTAAAAGAGCCTTAACATGAGAGTGTATCAGAGCGATCTGGGCGACTGCAGTCGCCTGAAAAGGGGGTGGAACATGGCAGTGGTTTTACCATGATATTCCGAGGTTGGACAAACTGTCTGGAACAGTCATAGCTAGCGTAGCATGAATTATTCAGTGTATATGATGACTTATTTAGTATCTACTATGAGTTTGATGCACTGTGAGGTTTAACGCTGGTTACGAGAGTGAGGCAGGCCACTGTACGGGCAGTTAGCTTTGCTAATGCTAACGTTTGAACACTTCCTCACACGAGACGGCACATGAAAGAGTGACGGGGGTGGGGAGGCTTCTGGCAGGTCGTAGGGGATTTGATTCAGCGCACACACGTCTGTCTTGAGCCCCATACAACAGGGCTTAGCGAAGCTGTGGTCAGCTCTCCATGAACCCACGTGTGGCCACGCCCACGTACTGTAGATCAAAGAGACGGAGCAGGGCTGTGCGTGGCCTGGCGTGACGGGCGTGACCTTGGGCCCACGTGCGACTGCTCCAGAGCCTTTTTTTATAGGCAGCACGCACCTGTGTTGGCAGTGGGCGCTCCTTAATGTAGCCGGCGTCACTCAATAGGAGAAGCGTCTGGATACTTTTGGACATGTTGTATGGTATGATGACTCCTTCTCCCGCAGTGAGGGCATGAGGCATGAGGGGTCGTGTGTGTAGGGGCCATGCAGGGTGAGGAGTGGTCGGCAGGGCCTGGCGCAGGTCAAGCAGGCCCGGAGAAAGCAGAGACGGAGCAGCGAGCGGAGGAGACGTCCGCAGCCCTGGGCCAGGAGGTCGTTCACTGTGCGACCGACGTACCCTCCATGCTCTCGGCGACCGGCTGCAGCAGGTGTGTGGTAGTTATGTTCTTTCACAACGGAACAGTCGTACGCCGATCAGCCATAACATTAACACCACCGACAGGCGACGTGAACATTGACTCTGAGGGGGGTGGGATGTATTAGGCAGCGAGTGAACAGTCAGTTCTTGGAGTCGAAGTGCTGGAAGCAGGAGCGTAAGGATCTGAGACGACTGAGTCGGAGCGTCTCCAGAACATCAGGTCTTGTGGAGTTTTCCAGGTGTTCAGTAGTTACCAACAGTGATCCAAGGAAGGACGACTGGTGGCCATGGGCACCCGAGGCTCAGTGGAGGCTGGCCCGTCTGGTCTGATCCCACAGAAGAGCTACTGTGGTGTAGAAGGTGACGCTGACTCTGATAGAAAGGGGTCAGAACACACAGTGCAGCACAGTCAGAGCTGCTCCAGCAGCGGGAGGGACACACTCAGCGTTAGGCAGGTGGTCTTAATGTTATGGCTGATGGTTGTATTCGCATATTAACAGCCTGCACTGCAGACAAACCCTCTGCTCATGCTTCACTGATCTCTGTCTGTGCTCAGTCTGGATGGGGAGGAGCCTTTCTGCCGGATCTGTCACGAAGGCCACGGTGCAGGGGACCTCTTATCTCCGTGTGAGTGTGCAGGGACGCTGGCCATGGTGCACCGCGTGTGTCTGGAGCGCTGGCTCACCACCTCCGGCACCGGCCACTGCGAGCTCTGCCACTTCGAGTTCGCCCTGGAGCGTCTGCCCAAGCCTCTGACCGAGGTAAACACCGCACCACACACCCGATTAGGACACCGAGGGCAGGTGGGAATGAACACGGCACCCGAAAATATTCTCCCCGCTCCTCGTTCCACACTGAGGCACCAGTGTATTAAGTGCTTGTGCACTCACTGGCCATTTTATCAGAAACACCTAACCTTGTAGGTGCACACAGTAGGTTTGGTGATAACTGAGCTGTTGCACATTTAACCCTGTCCATTTTTGGGAAGGGACCACCATAGGACCAACGCTGACCACACATGACCTTTCTCAACATTTCACTGGCTTTTTCGCTGTGCATCACCATCGTAAGGTTTGGATTTGGTCATATCAGGAATATAATCCAGCAGAGTAGGTTCGGATATAAAAATTCCTAATTATTTCATTAAAAAAGATTTTTTTAAATTTTAACATTACATTTTATTTATTAATTTTTATTAGAAATTAATTATGTTTGTTATTTTTATTAACATTTTTTTTGGATTTAGATTTTTTTAAAAATATTCCTAATAGTAATAATAAGTTTTCCTGTTATTATAAAAAAATTTTTTTACAATGTTATTCATGCAGAATATTAATTTTAATAAATAACTTTATATTCTGGGTATCGGTTTCTAATATGAATTTTATTAGCACATATGATCATTTTAATATCTGTATTTATATATTTTAAATTTAATTGTGGATATTAGAACTAATCAGAATATTTATATTATTATATTACATAATATTTAATTTACTATCATTTTATTTTGGATATTAATTTTATTTGGCATTTATTTTGATATGAGTGACATTATTCTGTCTATACATTTTTAGAATTATGGCTAAAATGTGCCATTAAACTTCATTCTGGATATAAATTTCATCACACTTCCACTCTTCATGTGTCACTTTGTTTTTTTTGCAGCTTCCCACTAAAACTAACGACCTGTGAATTTCTAGCATCATTTTTAAACCCTTTGCTACATGCATCTGCAATAAAACCCAGTTTAAAAGTCCCAAACTTTGTAACGGTGACTCCGGGGCTTTGATCTGAAGGGAGTCATGTCCTCATGTCCCGGGCCCCCAGGCCGAGTGGAGGGGCTGCTACGGCTCGGCTGCTTTTAACCACTAAAGCCACTTAGCAGGTAATGAGATTAGATGGCGCGTGTTCCAGCGAGGGCCCAGGCTTTCTGCTTCCCTAATGTCGTCTATCTCGCCCGTGTGGACTGGCACATAGTAAGCTGGTGATTATGGGCCGCTGGGGCCCACGGGACAGAGGAAAAAAACCGAACGGCCCTCTTTCCATTCACGAAGGCTGCACAGCGGCCTAAAGGGGGCGCCATCCCAGTGATTTCGGTGATCTTGCCAAGATCGAAATGACACGCGAAGCTTCATTATTAGCCATTCACACCGATCAGCCATGACATTAACACCACTGATAGGTGAAGTAACGTTGACTCTCTCAGTACAATGGCTCCTGTCAAGGGGGCGGGATATATTAGACAGCAAGTGAACAGTCAGTTCTTGAAGCCGATGTGCTGGAAGCAGGAGCGTAAGTATCTGAGCCGCTATGACGAGCCGTATTGCGATGGGTGGATGTAAAACAGCAGGTCTGAACAAGCTGGTGAAATAGCACCAGGGTCATGGGCACCCGAGGCGCACTGATGCATAGTCTTCTCTAGCCTGTGGTGGTGGTGTTAATGTTTTGGCCGGTCAGTGTAAGTGGACAAAGGAGCGTTGAATACGCTTGTGATGTGTGTAATGTTGAAACGCATCAGCAAGACAAGGTAGAATTATCGCTTTTCCATATCCTCTCCATTCAAGCGCTCGCGACTCCTCCCCCAATACCATTCAGGTGTCCCTTGTTAGGGGAGGAGCCACTGCCTCAGTATAACCCAATCAAATATCTACCACATCACAATTATAGTATTATATTGTATAATGTTCTTGAAAATGTTACAAATTTACAAAAAAAATGCTGAACGGAGGGACCACCTGAACCGGATTTTAGAGCAACTCTATAAAAGGGGTCACGAGGTCAAACAGAGCAGGTTTTGGCGTGAAACCCCCAATCTGTCATTGGGATTTCTTCCAAAATGGGATTCTATGCATTTGTGGGCGGGGCATACAGAGGTGTACTGGGTTATTGAATATGTGTGGTCAGTGGAGGCCTAGTGGTGAGGACCTTGCCCTTGAGACCTGAAGGTTGCAGGTTCGAGTCCCTGGGCACCACTGAGGTTCCCTTGAGTAAGGTACCATCATGCTACACTGCTCCCCGGGCGCTGTTGGTAGCTGCCCGCTGCTCCACGTGTGCACGTGTGATGGGTTAAATGCAGAGGTCGCGTTTTGTTTTGTTGATTGGGTGTGTTCACAATGACAGTCACTTTCACTGTTGCTGCTCTGATCTTGTTTGCCTTTGCTGCTCCAGTGGCTGGCCACTCCGTCCATGCAGCACCAGAGGCGGACGCTGTGCGGGGACGCGATCTGCTTCCTCTTCATAACCCCGCTGGCCGGTCTGTCCGGCTGGCTGTGCGTGCAGGGGGCCGTGGACCTCTACAACAGCAGCGGCATGGAGGCGATCGGGCTCCTCATGCTCACACTGGCCCTCTTCACCATCTACCTCTTCTGGACCGTCGTGAGTTCCTTCTCTATTACACACATCAGCCATAACATTAAGACCACCTGCCTAACGCTGAGTGTGTCCCTCCTGCTGCTGGAGCAGCTCTGACTGTGCTGCACTGTGTGTTCTGACCCCTTTCCACCAGAGTCGGCGTCACTTTCTACACCACAGCAGCTCTTCTGTGGGATCCAAGCTGCATCAGTGAGCCTTGGGTGCCCATGGCTGGGTCACCGATTCATCAGTTGTCCGTTCTTGGATCACTTTAGGTAGGTACTGACCGCTGCCTACCAGGAATCAGCCTGTCAGGGGGGTGGGGTATATTAGCTAGCAAGTGAACAGTCAGTTCTTGAAGCTGATGTGCTGGAAGCAGGAAAAATGGGTGAGCGTGGGGACCTAATTGTGATGGCTGGACGAGTCTGATCCAAGGACGCACAACTGGTGGGCACCCAAGGCTCGCTGATAGGCCTGCCCAGTCTTAGGTAGGTGGGATAACCAGTCCAACCAATAAGAAGACGGATCCCTCCTCGGCTCTGTCCCCGTTTTCAAGGTTGAGGCGCGTGCGGGAGGTGTGCGCGATGTGCAGCAGGGCGAGCGTGCGCCGCTTCACTGTGTCTCCAGCCGGGGGAAGCCCGTGGAGCAGAGACTCGCCGCAGCTGTCAGTTCCACACTAACATCTGGCTGTGGTGCCAATCGCAGCGGCAGAGCGAGGCCTTCTCGGCGCCCGCCACACGCCTCGCCATGACTCTGAGCAGCGCGAGAGTAACAACGACAGGCCTCTTCCTGTTCCTCAGAACACGCCCTCGTTCCTCTGACGCCGTGTCCCCGGGTGATGCCGCCACCTGGGAACCAAGGGTGCAGAGACGTTGTTTGTCATAGTGAACACACCCCATCTCACAAAGTGCTCCACTAGGTCACCACTCCCAGTATCTACGGTTTGCAGTGTTTCGCAGTATTTAACCGAGTGGTCCATGTGATCAGAAGGTCATTGGTTCAAGTCCCATCCCTGGGCACCACTGAGGTTCCCTTGAGTAAGGTGCCGTCCCGCTACGCTGCTCCCCGGGCGCTGCTGGTAGCTGCCCGCTGCTCCACGTGTGCACGTGTGACGGGTTAAACGCAGTGGTCACATTTTGTGGCGGTGCGCTGTGCGGTGGTGTGTTCACAATGACACATAATCCCTCACTTTTAACTGTTTACACCTGATTTTTCTTTCCACGGAAAATTCTAAAATCAATTCTGAATCCGTATTTTAGGAAAACTGTCCCGCCCTGGTTGGCAGCTCTGCCTCCCCCTCCCCCTCCCCCTCCCCCCCCCCGCAGTGCTGAGCTGTATTAATGACGGCGAACAAGCGAAGTGCTGACCCCGGGTTTTTGGCAGCTGCCGCCAGTAGGCGACGACTGGCCTTGGCACAGCCAGCGAGCAGCGAGCGCAGCATGGGCACAGAGTGGCTAAAGTGAGCGCAGAGTGAGTGCAAAGTGGGCATAGAGTGGGCGCAACGGAGGAGCAGAATGGGCACAATATGGGCGCGGAGTGGGCCGAAAATCAGCATGCGTTACACATGGAGCGAGTGTAGAGTGGGCGCAGAGAGGGTGCGGCATGAGCATTAAAGCGGGTGCGGAGTAGCTGTAGAGTGGGTGCTGAGTGGGCACTTATGGGGCACAGATCGGAAGGAGGCGGCACGCAAAGTAGGGAGAAAAAGTGGGGGGCAGGGTAGGCACGGTGGGGAAAGGGTGGGCACAGGGTGAAAAATTGGGGGACCGAGTGGTTGTTGATTGGGCACATAAGATGGCACAGAGGGGTCATAATGTAGGAGAGAGTGGGCACAGACAATGCCCAGAGTGGGCAAAAACGACAGTGCCTGTAAGTTCCAGACAGACCGGGCACAGAGTGTGTTGTGATGGAGGGGCGGAGCACAAAGTGGGCACAAAAGAGAGAGCAGAGGTGGCATATAGTGGGTGGAGAACGGGCACAAAACAGAAGACAATCGGGCACAGGATCGGTGCAGAGTGGGCACAGACTGGCAGGAAGAGGAAGGAGAGTGAGAACACAGTGGGCCTTCAGTGGGTAAAGGGAGGGCAGGACAGGATGGGCACAATGTGGCCGCACAGTAGGCGCATTGTGAGCACGGGCGATGTGGGCACAGGGTGGTCATAAAGTGGGTACGATTTGGGGGGGGGGGCATGAATTAGAGTGTGTGGAGAGACGGGAGGTGTGTGCTACAGTGAAACAGCTGTGTGTGATTTGAGCCTTTCATCTGTTCAGTCTGATGTTTATATCACACACACACACACACACACACACACACACACACACACACACACACACATTCTCTTTTTTCCACATGCACTTACATTCACCAACCCACTTGCCTTCTCTCACACTCACACACGTGTGTACACACTTGTGCACACTCACTCATACACATCCATACAGACACACACACACACACACACACACACACACACACACACACACTCCTCAGACACAAACATCCAGCAGTAATTATGCTCTGTGTGTGTTGGGGGGGGCTGTATCTCCAGATGGCCACTCAGCTAGATGCGCACACAAACTAGCACACACACTACACACACACACACACACACACACACAAACTAGCTCACACACTACACACACACACACAAACTAGCACACACACACACACACACACACAAACTAGCACACACACAAACTAGCTCACACACTACACACACACACACACAAACTAGCAAACACACACACACACACACACAAACTAGCACACACACTACACACATACACACACACACACACACAAACTAGCACACACACAAACACACACACACACACACACACACACACACACACATGTACCCCTGCAGGAGCGCCCCCTGCTGGCTGAATAAAGGAGTGTAGAATGACCTGGAAGAGACACTGTAACACCTCAGTGACCTAATCTGAGCTCGATCGTATTCTGGTGTCACCTACAAGACATGAACGAAGAAAGGGCTGATGGGAGGAAGCATCACCAGTGGCTCTAGATGATGCAGTGATCATAATGGACATTACTCCCTATGACCTGCTCGTATGGTCAGAACTGACTGGCCAAAGTGAAGACCACAATCAAAGCTGAAGTACTTCTGACTACAGTACGGTCCAGTCCACACGGACGTCCGTCTTTCAGGCGTTTGCGGATTCATAGCGCCAAGGTTTCCTGGTCCAACAACAGCAAAACATACCTAAACTGCGATACTGCCACCGCCATGTTTCACAGCGGAAAGGAGTTTTTATGCTGGAGTCCAGAATTTGCTTTTCACCCAACATTCACATATCTCTCATACCAAAGACCTAACATTTCTCCCTCAAGCCTTCAGAACATCCTCTGCGGCCTTAAGGAAAACATCAGAAGAGGAGAAGGACATGCATCAAGGCTCTTTCCCGTGCTGGCTCCCCAGTGGTGGAACAAACTTCCTCTTGCCATCAGAACTGCCGAGTCCCTCGCTGGCTTCAAACGACGACTCAAAACGCTCCTCTTCAAGGAGGATCTAGGGACGAACTAACCCTCATATTTACTGTTCACTCTGTTTCTCTGGGTTTACGGGTTTGGCAGGGTTGGGTTATGGTGTGTTGACGGGTTTAGCTTTACAGATAGAAGAACAGACCTGGGCTACAAGGGCAGTGGAGGCCTAGTGCTTAGGATGCTGCTTTTGGGACCTGAAGGTCGCAGGTTTGAGTCCCTGGGCACCACTGAGGTTCCCTTGAGTAAGGTGCCGTCCCGCTACACTGCTCCCCGGCCGTTGTTGGTAGCTGCCCGCTGCTCCACGTGTGCACGTGTGATGGGTTAAATGCAGAGGTCACATTTCGTTGTGGTGCTTGAGTGTGTTCACAATGACAAACAGTCACTTTCACTACAAGGCACTGTTGTAAGTGCTGTAAACGTTAGCAGCAGTGGCTTTGCCTGATGGTCTCAGCAATATCTATATTACGAGAGGCCTCCTTAGGTTAACCTGGGGTTCTTTGTGATTTCCCACACCAGTCCGGGCCTTGCTTTTCGGAGTGGGCAGTCCTGGGCAGCAGTGGGCAGCAGATGAGACTGGCAGTGAACTGGAGAAGAGCACATAGGAATCAGCTACACTGATTAGCCATTCTGCGTGTCTCCATCTGCTTAGCCCCGCGGTCAATCCCGTCGCAGTTTGAGGAAGTAAGAAGAAACTACCGCAAAACTACCTGCTCCAGGCAACGCACAGCACAGCTGGGACTCGAACCCGCATCACAATCGTGGGTTCACCTCGGAAATGGAAAGTAGGCCTCTTTTTTTTTTCTTTTTTTTCTTTTTTTTTTTTGGCCATCTCTCCGTCTCTCCTTCCAAACTCTGCAGGTGTGCGTCCATCTGTGCGCGTCCCTAATCTTCTTCCTGGCTTGTTTTTACCTTCCCTCACTCACTCACTCCGTGTTCTCTCACTTCTCCCTCTTCATTCCTTCGACGGCGTCCGTCTTTCCGTCTCTCCGCCCCCCCCTCGCCGCCGTCCCTCCCGCCCCGTTTTCCAGGTGTCCGTCCATTGTGTTCCTCCCTCTCGAGGGCTGTTTTCATCCTTTTGTTCGCCGCTCTGAGCGCTGTGCCCCGATCCGCCCGCGGTTGTGTTCGTGCACAGGTGCAGGCGGCAGCTCCAGGGCCCGTGGCGCGCGGAAAGAACCGGAAAATTCCTTCTTCTCTGTCAGGGTGGTTTGACGAGCGGTTGCGAAGTGTCTCGCAGGCCCGGACGACTGTCCATCATCGGAGAGACCGGTGTGTTTTTGCCGCTCAACGTGGCCGAGAATCGTCTGCTTTGAGTGGAAAGGGATGTTTGACTGACAGGCAACAGAACCAATCACAGAAAGTGGTTTTCAGCGCGAAGAGGCAGGCGATTGTCAAAACATAGCAGAGAAGACGAATGAAGCGCAAAACACGCCGGAGAAATGTCGGTGACAAGCTCCTAAACGCTTTAGAGGAAACTGCTGAGGTGCTGAGAACATCTCGCTCCAAAATATCCATCATGGCTCCGGAGCAAGTAGCTGTTGACATATGATGGATATAAATAGCTGCACCGCCCTATAGAAATATATGGGAACCAATCAGAGAACAGCTGATGACATCCCAAAAAGTCCTGGCCAGCTTGTGGTCCATAGATGTCGGATGGACTGCTATGCTTAGCCGTGCAAAATCCACCAGCCATACCATTAACGTGGAGGCCTAGTGGTTAGGACGCTGCCTTTGAGACCTGAAGGTTGCAGGTTCGAGTCCCTGGGCACCACTGAGGTT
>JBBPDA010099105.1:0-11483 GCA_037974385.1 Arnoldichthys spilopterus
TTTGTGACCATTTTGAGTTTTTCTTTCATTGACTGAAGGGTACCAACAATTTTGTCCATGTGTGTATATATATATGTGTGTGTGTGTGTGTGTGTGTGTGTGATGATTAATTTGAGAGGTGGGGAACTTTTGAAAAGCCACAGTGCCAGCATAGAGGAGGTCACACTACAGCAAACACAGACAAAATGAACAAGATATTGGTGCCCTTGTTTTATGGTGCATGAAGTGAACAGTCTTGAATAGCTAAAGTGGAATGCATTTGGGTCGTAGTTGTGTTTTCCACCATGCAAGTGATTCATAGCACAGCTCATAACACTGATTTGTGAGTTAGGCCTGGTATGGAGATGCATTTTCTCTGATATGTTGATACTCTGCCATTGGTGACAACATAGCTAGCTTCGTGTTTGTGTATTATATTATTAGCGTGTTTGTTCTATTAAGGCTTCTTGTGGTGCCGTTGGCCAAGCTGGCACTTGCAATGTGTACTGAGCGAAAAGAGTGTTTCAGATCTCCATGGGCAATCAGCTCTGGGAGTGCAGCCAATCACTGGGCAGAGAGGGGGGTGGCACCGTGCCCACTGAGCGAGGAAGAGGAGGTGCAGGAAGGTGCATTAGTGGGAGAGAGCGAGAGATAGAATGCACTGTGCTGTGCAGCATTCAGCTACAATAATCTTTACCTCTGCCAGGGCTTTGTCTTGCTGACGACACATTACTTCACTATTCACACTACGCACACATACACCGGATGCAGACATGAACACATAAACAGAGGCTGCTGTCATACTGTTGCACATTAAGTTCAAACACTGTACAGAAAGCACAGTCAGGTTGGTCTATACCAGACAACTACTACTGTTCTGGAAGTCTAACTTTTCTATGGAAATGAAAAACGATGTTTACCTAGGTATAGTTAAAAAAGAAGAATTTGGCTCAAAGACCATTTGATATTTCTTTAAATTGAAAATACCCCTGATGTAAAGCACAAATCCCAACAAACCTTCAGGATTACATAAGAGTCAGGCTCAATAATATTCACGCCCCCTAAATTTACATAGTCCCACACACCTTTTTCTAGCACAGACAAGCAACAATAACAGAATTGGCAGTCAACAGAGACAAATGTATTGTTCCAGTCTGTGCAGTGAACGCAAGAAAAATATCTGCCCTGAATGACCTGATTTAAATGTGTACATTAGTCCCACATGACTGCAATATATCACACCAACATGATTAGAGAAAAAGAGAATAAGCAAATGGCAGTTACATACTGTCTGGTGTAACATACTGAATTAAAAGGAGACCAATGTACACAATTAAATTAAGTAATTTAAGGCACATTCTTTTAGTGCATACCTGTACTTTTCATTCATGCCTGCTGACAGTTCAGTTCCTTGGGAAGGGTGCTAAGAAACTGAACTGTCAGCAGGCATGACTGATGTTTATCTTAAAAGGATCCCACAAAACTTTAAAGTCATTTGTTTTCATTGTCCATTTTACTCTTTAATGTTTATCAAACCTTGGACAATATCAAGCAGGCTTCACTCAGCATTTCTCACTAAAGAGAGGCACAGTAGAGAAGCTGAGTGATGATTTTATCCACTTTGTACAGGTGATGCTCCGTCATCCTAAACTGAAAGTTTTGTAAGCTTACATCTTTAGCAAATTAGTTCAATTAACTATGTTGCTATAATTTTAAGCTGTGAATATTCATAACACTACATAATGAGTTTAATTTTCATATTGTTAAGTTAAATGACAAATGACAAAATTTTCCAGCCTGAGAAACTGGCTGTTCCTCAGAGTTGGTTTCTACCCCTAATTCAGGCTCAAATGCTGTCTCTGAAGATATCTTCAGTTGTGAGCAATTCCTGTGCTTCACTGTAAATCAGCCAGTCAGAGCAGAGCGAATCAAATATCCATGAGCACAACAAATAAGGTTAGCCTGTATTAAACATCTGACACCTTCTTTGTGAAATCTAGTGTTTTAATAGAGGATTTGTCCTCCATGTGCTGCATTAATAGTATCTACTCCTCTGAGATAGCCACAACTTTCTAATGACATGTTAAAGAGCCCAACAGTAGAATAATCTTTACAGCAGTATACATATTTTGCTTATGGAACATGCACTTACAAATACCATGAATCGTAGCAGCACTGATGCATGACTTTAAATTAAGGCAAAAAAGCTTCAAACCCCATTTCCAGAAAAGTTGGGATTTTTATTAAGTAAAAACAGAATGCAAGATTTGTTAACTCTCTTGAACTTTTATTTAACCTTATTTCCAGTGTTTTCACTGATCAATTTAAATGAGGGTTTACCACTGTGTTACATCATCTTTCATTTAAATTACACTGTTTAATGATTTGGATGCTGAGGAGACTACTATTGCAGTTCTGCAAGTGGATTTTCTGTTTAATGGCAACATGACTCAAAAAACACAAACTAAACCTTCATCTCAATGAATCTTCTTCAGCCTCTATGGCTATATTTATCACTCATGCATTATGGTTTCTTAAGCAGTGGCTTTTGAGGGCTTAAATATTTCTTGCCTTATCCCACAGGGAATGAGATCTCTCTGGAGTCCCTAAAATCTTTTTACAATATTATGTACTGTACATAAAGAAAGACCTCCATTGAAACCATGTATTGAGAAATGTTTTTGAACTGACTGACAATTCTTTCATGAAATTTAGCACAAAGTCTTTGCTTGCAGAGACTGAGCCTTTGGTGGATGCTGCTTACTTTATCATGTTCAAGAAAGTTAACAACTCACATTCATGTTTATTATTGCAGTTTTATAAAACAAATCCCAATTTTTCCAAAAATGGGTGTTGTACTTTCCCTTATTGGCTGGAGTACAACATGCACGTGACATTAGGGAATGTAGACTATTCAAGTAGCTGGGCACTTTGAGTACAGTATTGCGACACATTTTCCATAATCACCAGTGCTGGCACTGTGTCAGCCTAGGGCTCAGGGTCATGTGCTAGGTTTGTGTTTTTATATAAATGTCTGTGTGCGTGTGTGCATTAACGATGGCCATGTTCCCTTTTTTAAGTCCATCTGATTGAGTAAATTTAACTCTTCCCCTGCTAGCCTTTATCAGCAGGCCACAGAGGACTGCTAAAAAAAACCTTGCGATTCACATGTGAGCTAACACACCCAGCTCACACACTGCATAAGCAGCACTTTGTGGCAGTAATAAATGTAAATAGGTTTGGAAATGTGGAGATTGCTGAGGTAGGAGAAAACAATGAATACAGTACAGTGTCATATACTGATAGAGGCATAAAAATAGACATTTTTAAAGTATTCATTAATAAAGTGTATTATATAAAATGTATTAAGTCATTCAGTATTTTTCTTTAGTTTATGGGAAACTCAAGGCCTCTGTCAGTGATAGATAGTAGTGCAAAATAACTTTGCTCTATATGAAAGATAGATTGTTGTCCACTTTATAATTTGCTTCAATAAAAACGCTGCATATACATCGTGGTCCAGAAATATGAGATGTATGCTAGTGAAAATGCTTCAATTTTGTATTTGTTTCTAATAGTATACAAACATTTTTTTTCCAAATTACAAAGCCCATATCTGTACAATTCAGTATATTTTGTTAAATGCAATAAAAAAAGAACATGTGATTTGTTTATTCTTTCAAACATTTATTTAACAGACAAAAATATAAAGAATAGATTTCTAATGTTTTCACTGAACAACTTCAATGTATTTTGTAATTCTAAACAAATTTAGAATGTTTTGCCCACAACATAGGACAGAGGCATATTTACCACTGCGTTATATCTTTCTTTTTCTATTTTTTCTTTTAAATACACTTTTATAATCATTTGGGAACTAAGAATACTAATTGTTGAAGTTTTGTAAGTGCAGCAGGCCTGTCAAGCATACATACTCTATGTATGTTAATCTAAACTGATAGCACATGTAGAATAAGGCCTGCCACTGTCTTGCTGAAATAACCATGGACTTGTACCATCTCCTTGATGACAGCATATAAAAAGGAGGTACATCCCATGAAAATTCTTTTTAAAATATTTTAACAAGCAAATGTTTTATGTTTAGTAAATGTTTTATCTTTAGTACAATGTCTTCACATAAAGATTCTATATTTGAACAAAACCACATGAAAAAACAGCTTTTCAACACCTTTGGCCTCCAAGCTAGTATCACCCTATTTAGCAAAAGTAACGTCTTGTAGGTGTTTTGTATATTGTTCACCAGTCTCTGGCACTGTTTTGTAGTAATTTTTTGACCACTCTTCCATGCAAAAAAATTCTTTAGTTGTAGGATGTTTGTGGGTTTTCTTGCATGTACTGCCTTTTTAAAAACCTTTTCATATTTCATAAGGGCTCAAATCTGGGCTGTAAGAGGCCATTACATAACCCTCTTTTTAATATTTCTTCTTTTTAAACAAATTCCTTGGTGGATTTGCTAGTGTGCTTAGGCTCATTATCCTGCTGAAAGTTTCACCTTTGTTTCTGCAACTTATGGACAGATAATCTCACATTTGACATGATGCAAAATTCATAGTTCAGTCAATAACAGCAAGATGCCTATTCCTTGAGGCCACAAAGCAAATGCAAACCATTACCATGCTTCCCAACTGATGAGTTTCCATTAAGTTGCATTACTAAATCGTTAAAATACAGAGTACTTCTTAGTAGTTTTATGTGAATCTGCCCCAATGAAAGTTACCATGTCATGATCCTGGTGGTAATAAGAATCAGATGTCCAAATATTTAATGCCTCTAAAAGTTTTACACAAAGTCATTATGAACCCACTGCCTGCCTTCCATGAGATATTGTTTTATAATAGATTTGTGAGGGTCTTGCCCTAAATTATATTTTAAGATCCATTCATGCAGAGAGGTACATGTAGGGTGTTTTAAGGTACAACAAAATGAACAATTGTTTTTAGTATTTATTTTACTGTTTTATTATTATTTTATTACCAACATTACGTACTTAGACCTATTTTACGACCTCTGGTTCCCATCACCACCACTCTATTGAAACAACTGTCAGCATTTTAAATTTTAAAGGGGTTATGTGCTTCACTCATTATTTACTTTTGGGGTCTTGTGTTAAAAAAACCCAGCATAAGGTGACTAAACTTTAACCTGAGTGCAAGGGATCAGGTAGGACCCCCTACAGGTGAAGGGGGACTACCGCCACCCAGCGGTCGGCGCCGGTCCCCATCTCCTGAATACTGACTGGATTAACTCATCCAGGTGCTGCTAGTTATTTCCCTCATCACTGGGCAATATAGGCAGGGCTGGGGCAAAGGGAAGACGTGGAGGATACTCGTTGTGTGCCATCGACAGGTGACGATAGTGGGTTCAGTATTTCACGGACAGCCCCAGTTGGTGTTGTCTAGATCGGTAGTTACAGTATTTATTGAGCAGCAACAGGTAGTCGATGCTGGAGTTTAGTTAAGCGCCAAACCCTAGGATACGGTATCGAACTTTGAACGAACTTTGCACGAACTGAGAGGAGCACAGCTCCAGCGAAGGCAGTCAACCCCGAACTGCTTCTGGAACTTTCTCCTGGAGCACCGGTTTTGTGTTTGTGGCTTGCTTATCGAAAATAAAGACTCTTTGTTAACCGCACTGGTTTCCTGCCTTACCTCTGATCGTGACAGAAACCTCTGCCAAAGATGGAAACCGCGGGACAAAGCGATGCCACAAACCCCCTGGACCTGGTCGGTGCTGTTGTGAACCAGAAGAGACTGCTCGGAGAGCACCAGCAAGCGATCCAAGCTATCCGGGCCAGCCTGGAGGAAATCTCGCTAGTGTTGGTGCAGCTGTCAGCCTGGCAAGCCCCTTCTCCCACTGCAACAGCAAGTCCAGTTCCCAACTCCAGTTCAGGATCCGACTTTCACCCCCGCTCCTTCACTTCTACCCTAGCAGCAACAGAGGGCACCATGTGTAAACCAGAGAAGTATTCAGGAAGTCCAGAGACGTGTGGCAGCTTCGTATTCCAGTGTGAACTGTATTTCGCCCACCAGCCGGTGGTGACGGAGTACAAGAAGATTGCCATCACGATCTCCTTGCTCACAGGAAGGGCTCTGGAGTGGGCTGCAGTGGTATGGAGCTGGCTGGACGCAGTGACGTGTAGCTACGAGGAGTTTGTTTCGTAGCTCCGTCGGGTCTTTGACCATCCCCACGAGGGCAAGAGCCACGGCGAGCGACTCCTCAAGCTCCAGCAGGGGGCCCTCAAAGCCCACGAGTTCGCGATGGAGTTCCGGACTGTGGCTGCCCTCTGTGACTGGACTGATGCGTCGCTGTGCACGGTGTTCAGAGAGGGGCTATCGGACCGACTGAAGGCCGAGCTGGCATGTTGCAATGAGAGTCTCTCCTTGGACGCGCTCATGGCCCTGTCCATCTGCTTGGATAACCTCATCCAGGAGCGGAGACCCTGGAAAATGGCGGCGCGGCTGCCGTCCAAGCCAGTGACCCCGATGGATGAGCCCATGGAGATCAGGACAGTGGCGCCTAGTGGCACGGAGGAGTAACGGAGACCAAGGCGCGAGCATTGCTGCTGTTGTGTGGGGGTCGGACACCGAGCCAGCATGTGCCCCTCCAAACCACGCGAGACCAAGGAAATGAGGAGAGAGGTAAGTGCAGAACCTTTGCAATTGGCAGGCCTCAGTTTAGCACTCACCCATCTCCCTTTGTCCTTTCAGCATTGGTAGACTCCGGAGCCCAGGGAATTTGATTGAGGAGCAACTCGCAGAGGAGTTGGGCCTCGAATTTATTTACTTTAAGCATCCCGTATCTGTGTTGGCATTAGATGGGAGGCCCATCGGTCAAAACAAACTAAGTAAGTGCACGAAGCCGACCGCCGTAACTGTGGGGGGCGGTGCACAGGGAAATGCTGAGCTTTTTTGTTATCTCAGCGGCAGAACCCAAGATAGTGTTGGGTTTACCATGGTTAAAGACACATAACCCGCGCATCTCGTGGTCCTGCCCTGAGATCGTTGAATGGTCGCCATACTGCCGAAGGCACTGCATTTCCCTGCCATGCGCCGCCACCAGTGTGGAAGGGGTGGAAACGGTCGTGAGAATTAGGATTCCTACAGAATACCAGGACTTAGCCGAGGTATTCAGTAAGAGAAAGGCTACCCACCTACCGCCACACAGAGATTGGGATTGCGTTATCAATTTGAAACCGGGCTGCATGCCGCCTCACCGGCCGACTTACCCCCTCTCTAGAGCTGAGACGGAGGCCATGGAGCGTTACATTAAGGAAGCCCTTGACATAGGCTATATTTGACATGCCTTCTCCCCTGCGTCAGCTGGTTTCTTCTTCGTCCAAAAGAAGGACGGGAGGTTAAGACTCTGTATTGATTATAGGGGCCTGAACAAGGTAATAACGCCCTTTCACTACCCATTGCCCCTGGTGCCTGGGGCGTTGGAGCAGATATATGCTTGGAAAGACAGTTATCATGTACATTGATGACATCCTTATTTTCTCGAAAACCCGTGCTGAACACATTAAGCACGTACGGGCAATGTTAAAACAGTTATTGGAGAACCAGCTGTATGTCAATGCGGAGAAGTGCGAATTTCACGCATCCGTGGTTCCGTTCTTGGGGTATATCATTAGCCCGGACGGGGTGAGGATGGATGGAGAGAAAGTAAGCAAAGAACTAAATTGGCCCTGACCTACCACGGTAAAGGTAAAGGCTCTCTCTTTAAGAAACAGTCAATGAGCAACAAGCTGCTGGGGTGGAACGAGGAGGCTGAGCGAGCCTTTCGGGACCTGAAGGACAGGTTTACCCAGGCCCCAATCCTCAGGCACCCCAACCCAGAAAGACCTTTCGTCCTGGAAGTGGACGCATCAAGTCACAGGGTAGGGGCAGTTTTGTCGCAGAAAGACATTGCCGATAACAAGTTGTGTAACCTGTGCTTTCTTTTCCAGGAAGGGGAGTCCTGCGGATAGAAACTACCATGTCGGGGACAGGGAGTTGTTGACGATGAAGCTGGCATTTGAGGAGTGGTGGCACTGGATGGAGGAGGCCAGGTTCCCTTTCATGGTTCTCATGGACCACAAGAACCTGGAGTACCTCCGTGCTGCCAAATGACTCAATCCACGCCAGGCCAGGTGGGTGTTGTTCTTCACCCGGTTCAACTTCTCCCTATCGTATAGGCCTGGCAAGGCAAATGGCAAGGCAGATGCCCTCTCCCAGCAATTAGTGAGAGAGTCGGGAGAAGAGGAAGAACCTACCACCATCCTGCCAAAAGCCGTCTTTGCCGCTTCCATTAGATGGGAGTTTGAGGATGAGATATAGAGAGAGAAGCGGGGGAAGGACACGCCCCCAGGTTGTCCCACCGACAAGACCTTTGTCCCCAAATGGATGAGAGTCGAGCTGGTCAGGTGGGTACACACCAGTAAGGCCACAGGGCACCCTGGGATCTCCAGAACACATAGGCTGCTGTCAGAGAGGTTCTGGTGGCCAAAGATGCGGGCCACCACAGAGCAGGTGGTGAAGTCCTGTGCCACATGTGCCATCACCAAATCTCCCAGGCGGCTGCCTGTGGGTAAATAAATGCCCTTGGAGATCCCCCAAAGGCCATGGTCTAACCTGGCCAAAGACTTTCTGGTAGACCTCCCGAGGTCACAGGGGTACACTTGTGTTGTGGTGGTAGTCAACAGATTCTCCAAAATGTGTTGCCAGAAGACATAGTGTCTGACCGGGGACCTCAGTTCACCTCCCAGGTCTGGAGGGCATTCATGGGCAAGCTGGGGGTGAAAGTTAGTCTGACATCAGGCTACCACCCCCAGTCCAATGGACAGGTGGAGCGTCTGAACCAGGAGTTGAGCAGATTCTTAAGAAGTTTCTGCCATAACCAGCAAACTTACTGGTCCAGATTTCTCCCCTGGGCCAAATATGCCCAGAACTCTCTCCAGAACGCATCTACTCACCTCACCCCCTTCCAGTGTGTACTGGGCTACCAGCCTCCTCTGTTCCCATGGAACAACACCCCCACCATCCCAGAGGTGGACTGGAGCGGAGGAGGTGTGGGAAGGCGCCCATGCCTCACTGGAGGAGGCGGTGAGGAGACAGAAGGAGTTTGCCAATTGGAGAAGAGCTGAGGAACCCAGGTAGAACAAACCCTGTCACGTAAGAATTGCTGCTGCCCCGTACTTACCGTGTTTCCCCTGAGTTCCATGTCTCCCTGCTGAGGCCGATGGTGAGGGGACCACTGGCAGACACCGTCCCAGTCGAGGACCCCCCGCCCATGCTGGACGTGGAGGATGGGCCCGCCTATGTGGCTCCAGGGAAGGCAGTCAATCCCGAACTGCTTCTGGAACTTTCTCCCCGAGTGCCGGAGTGCCGGTTTTGTGTTTGTGGCTTGCTTATCGAAAATAAAGACTCTCTGTTAACCACACTGGTTTCCTGCCTTACCTCCGATCGTGACACTGGGTGGCGTTTTCAGGGAGTTGTTTATGTGCTTTAAAAAGGTGCTGTATTCCAGGCGCCAAAAGAGAAATTAACAATAATAATTAAATTGGTGTGAGTTCTTAGACTTACACACACAACTCAGTAATCAAATAAAATTTCAAATTAGAAAAGTGTTTTTTTTTCATACAAAAACATTGAATGGTATAAAATCTTTTTTTAAATGTATGTCTCTGAATTGACAGATGACATTGCCATAAGAAGATAGCCAAAAGCATGTTCTACATTTTATAAGCATTGGTCATTTGTGCTCCTCTCTCCTATAGCACATGCTTGAGGTTTACATCTCTCAGTGAAACAGTTGTTGCTTAACTGATGCTATCACTGTCAATTAGACTTTCAAATAGCATATTCAAATAGCTTCTTATGATTATTTTCCAGTCATCAACATCACAAGGTGGTCCTAAAGGAATCAAACAGGTGGGCACCTACGTCCTCTTTAGCTTTCTCACAGTAGAGTGATCCAATACAGTACATCAATCTCTCTCTCTCTGTCTGTCTCTGTCTGTCTCTCTCACTCCATGCTGTTAGTGGTGATTTCCATATCAATATTTGAGTGACACTAAATTATTTAGAGCCTTGCAGTGACACAACAGGACATGAGGCTGACTGACGCCTCTGCATGATTCCAAATTGCCTATGTATGCATTTGTGTATGAGCAAACATTTGAATAAGTGTATGAATGTGTTTCCCGGTGGGCTTTTTGTGTTTCTTTTTTTCATTTTTTAGGTATTGTAAATATAGTATTAACAAGTAAAGTTACACTAAGACATAACAGAATGTCTAACTGAAAATAATACATCACAATTTTCTATCTGCTGCATTTAGAAGCAAGGACTTAATTTGAGGCTAAACACAAAGTTTAGCCCGGGAGAAAAAATCAGAAATAATAATATTGGAAGCCATTCATTTCTAACATTACATGTTTTTTTAGGCAGTAAACCACTACTGGGGTTTCGAATAAGAAGCCTGTCTTTTTAGAAGAAATATCAATTTGATGGACAGAATAAATTACAGCATGTAGTAAATACAGTGGTAAGAGGAAAGAGAAAAAACAATTAGAGAATAGTTGACTAGCATGCAGTATCTGAAGCTTTACAGTAATTTTGCTATTTTTGGAGGTAATGAGTGATATAACAAATTTTCCTATTACAATACTACAACTACAATAATTACAATAATGAATGACAATTTTAATAACTGAAATTTAAATTGGCTTGGAACTCATTACTTTTATCTTGGGTGAAAATAAATGGACAAGAGTTGGCCAAATTGTCCAAAGAGGGTGTTTAATTATTCCTTATATATGAAAACACAGATTCAAACCATTGCAATATGTATTGCACATTATGTCCATAAGAGAAATGCTAGGCTAAGTGTAGCTCACATATCCTACATACAGCTTTATCATGAGTTTCCACAATTTGACCATTCACTGATTAAAATCTCTAGCAGGGCTTTTTAGACCTCTCAAAATGCAAATTCCTCTCTCTGTGGCACATTCTGTGAGTATGTAGTTTTGAGTATGATAACACAATTGCTAATTCAGCTGAGAGTTTAGTAAGTTACAGATCACAATTCTTTCAAATGTATTATAACATATGTTGGATGCACTATTTGCAATCTCAACTAACATCCAACTTTTTCAGGTAGTTTTGCCTCTTTGCTTTAGTGTGCTTACAATAATATGCTTTTGTTTACTGCTTTTATGTTTTCTGCCACCTTGTTCTTTTGTTCAGATTGCAGGTTTATGTGCAGTGACTCAACTCACATGAAAAGACGTGCTGGCTGAATCTGAATATAACTTCAGCACATTTTTCTGAGCTTAGTAAAAAAGGTCTGATAAACTGAAACTGTGGCCTGTCTCATGAAGAATGCTCCAATAAGAACCTAATAAATGCAGCAGTGGTTAACTTGTTTTATGGTGACCACTAAAAACTGTCTCAATTAACCCCGGTTTAGATTTTTCATATGTTTAAATGTATATGTATATA
>JBBPDA010099136.1:0-11482 GCA_037974385.1 Arnoldichthys spilopterus
CACGTGTGATGGGTTAAATGCAGAGGTCACATTTCGTTGTGGTGCTTGAGTGTGTTCACAATGACAGAGTCACTTAACTTAATTATTATATATGCTAATGGGGAAACTCTGGGCCTACATAAACCAGTCAATATTTGGTAATTAATTTCTCTTTAAATGATCTACACCCCCCAACAACCCCTCCGTCAGAATCAGAGTTGTTTATTCACCATTTACAAAATATACAATACAACAAATTTAAAAAAAAAAGTGATTTTATGTTGTAAAAAAACATTAAGACCTTCAACAGCTTATAAAAAGTTTCCTCATTGCACAGTATTTACCTGTTCAGACCACCAATATCAGAAAAAATAACCTATGAATAAATAAATAAATATAAGTATAAATATTGTTTTAAATTGAGTTTTATTCCAACAAGCGATATTGTAGCAGGCTGTATCAAAACCTGCAACAATATCCTTTATATCAGGAAACTGAATTAGGCATGCATGTCTTCTCTTATTAGCATTAATTACAGCAGCCACGAGTAATTTAAAAAGCAATCAATTAATGAAACACCTGAAATTGAATCTTAAATGACAAAAAAAAAAAAAAAAAACAATTTTATAAAATAGAGTGGAATTACTGCTGAGAGCTTCTCCATAGAGATTACAGGTAAAGTGGGATTTGAACAAGACAATTGCATTGGCCTTATCTCCACTGCATTACGCTTTAATGGAGGTAATTACTGCCGAACAGCAACGGCACGCCCAAAAGATGGCCCATGAGTACCCCAATGCAGACACCAAGCCCATCAGAGGGCCCCTAGAGTGACTCCTTGAGCGAATGATTGGATTTCTCTCTGATCAAAGTGGCTCCTTTCCCTACAGGGGACCAGGCCAGGCTGTGACTAGCACTACATGCTAATCAATAGAAAATGAGAAGTTTAGAGCAGCCAACAAGTCTTCGTTTTATTTGTGGGTGTGTGTCTGTTTGTGGGGATCAAATGGGCTCAGGGTGATGGTGAACATTAATGCAGTGGTGCAGGCACATGCACACATAGATCCCAGAGGGGTTCAAGAACCTGCCCCTTTGCCCTTAGACTGTATAACTGGTCAGCACGTATAATAATGCATATTATTATATGTAATGTGTATATATGATGATATTTCATATCACCTTTGCCAGTTTTCCCCTGGCATGGTCCGTTTTCACAAAGCGAGGCTCAGTTTCACACCAGGGAACGGTTTCGTGAACCTCGCTGCTCTTGGACACCCTCTCCAATGTGGTATCAGTCTCTGGACCAGGAGACTTTTAACATAGAGAAACGTTCACTTCAGTTACAACACACGTGTTAAACTCTCGGAAAGTACAGGACAGACACAGGAGAAGAGCAGGAAGAAATAATTTTCATTAAACTCAGTTCAATTCAGTTTTATTCCCATGTCGCCTTTGGCAACTGACATTGTCCCAAAGCTGCTTTACAGAATCCGGGTCTGAGCCCCTTGTGAGCTAGCCAAAGATGACAGAGGCAGGGAAGTACTTCCTAAGCTGGAGGAAGAAGCCTCTGGAGGAAACAAGACACAGATGGCTAACCCACACTCTCCTCGTATCCTGCTTACATCATATATATTTGGACGAGCTCTGAAATCCTGTAGGAGTTGCTCTCTGCATGGTGTGAATGAAAATTATGGCTTTGTTTATGTTCTCATGTAGGGTTTCTGCCAGGAACACAGTTTCCTCCTGGAGTCCAAAGACACGGGTGGAATATTGGGCAGCAAGTGAAAAGTCAGTTCTTAAAGTTGATGTGCTGGAAACAGAAACAATGGGTGAGCGTAAGGATCTGAGCCACTTTGACAAGAGTCTTATTGTGAAGGCTAGAGTCGGAACATCAGCAGGTCTTGTGGAGTGGTCCAGGTGTGCAGTAGTTAGTACCCACCAAAAGTGATCCAAGGATGCAGAAGTAGTGAATCGGCGACAGAGTCATGGGTAACCAAGGCTCAGTGATGCATGTGGGGAGTGAAGGCTAGCATGTCTGGTCTGATCCCACAGAAGAAGCTACTGTGGTTTAAAAAGTGATGCTGACTCTGATAGAAAGGGGTCAGAACACACAGTGCAGCACAGTCAGAGCTGTTTCAGCAGCAGGAGGAACACACTCAGAATTAGGCAGGTGGTGTTAATCTTATGGCTGATCAGCGTATGTCAGGTGGATTGGAGATGCTAATTTTGACTAGGTTTGACTAAGTTCCAGCACCTTCTGCAGCACTGGTTAGGATAAGCGGCTCAGAAAATGGATAGAAAATAGATGGTTAGTGAGAGTGACTATTTGTCATTGTGAACAGACCCCGTCACACAAAGTGCACGACAACGAAACGTGACCTCTGTCTTTAACCCGTCCATAGGTGGAGCAGTGGAGCAGGGCAGTACTTTGCTCAAGGGTGGAGTAGTGGGCTACAACTCCACCCTCACCCCATCATCCATGAAAGGCCAAGCAGACTGGGCCTGGACTGGTTTCAGGGCTTACGGATGGTGAGGTGTCAAGGGTCCTGGGCCGAATTCACCAAGGGTAACTTAGTGGTTCTTTGGTCGGGGCTTGACCAGAAGGCCACCACTGCCCATTATGAAATAATGCCCAAAAAGATTATTACGTACATCCACTTCTCAGTAACCTAGATGTCCTTCTTGACTCAGATCTATTGTTTAATGGTCACATTCACATTGTCCAAACTACATTTTATTCATCTATGCAATAAAGCCAAAGTGTGGAGAACATTCTTCTTTCGGAGTCTTGCTGGAGCTCCTGCCTGCACTCAGACCACAATCAGCCTCTCTCTCTCTCTGATACCAGTGATCCTGCCCCATTCTGCTATCTGGACCAGCCTGACCCACCCTGATACCCTCTTACATTTGGATAATTTTTTATCTACATCAACACAGCATCTGGTCATCGTGACACTTTCATGATGGACAGACCAATAGAAATGCTCCAAAATGACTTATTCTAAATCATTCGTCCATTAACTTACGTTAGAAAGAAGGAACATTTTTGCCCTCCTCCCGTTTTAGAAGATGATTGTTATCAGATTTTGAAAAAATTTAATCCCAAAATCCTGCCCCCCATACTCCAAACCTCCATCCAAATCACACGAACGTGTACTGCCCTATTGCTGCGGAGCGCAGGTGGGTCAAATGCAGAGGTTGCATTTTGTTGTGATGCATGTGCAGTGCTGTGGTGTGTTCACAATGAGAAATAATCACTCGCTTTCACTTTCACACCTTTATTCTACCTCATGGCTAAAAAAAAAATGAGTAAGCAGATCAGTAAAAGAACAAATTCCCCCAAATTTAAAAGATTTAAATTTAAAATTCTCTTACAGAAACATGGGCATCCTTTTCAACCTCTTCTCATTCGCTCTGTTTTCGCCTGCCTCTTGTTCGATGCTTCCATCCCACTTTAAACAGTGCAGTGGTCTGAGGCGGCACAATGTAAGTGGAATAAATTATTCATGTTCACATTCCCTCGGTTGTTGCCACTGTGGAAAAACCTCACCCATGTTGCTGTATCCAACCTCTTGGGGGTCACAGCTGTCACCAGTTTTGTCTTTCTTTTGTGACTGAAAGCTGCTGCAGGTAGTATCTCAGCTATTGGTGGAACGGCCTCACTAGCTTTGCCCATGTCTGGCTTATTGAAGATGCACATACAGAGTGTGCATAAGCAGGTAGGCAGGCAGGTAGATCACCTAGTCACTTCATCCAGGACAAATTAAATGATTGCACAGGCTATTTTTTTTTTCAAAAAACATGCAAAGTCAACACTTCTAATGCAAACTCTACATTAAACAAAACTTTGACCAATCAATATTAATCAATACATGTCCCTCAGACTCTGGTGGGCAGTGGTGGCTTAGCGGTTAGGACATTAAGCCACAGGAACAAATCCTGGTGTGGGCAACACTGAAGTTCCCTTGAGCAAGGCCCCATCCTGCTACACTGCTTAATAGCTGCCTGTTGCTGCACGTGTTACCTGCAGAGGTCACATTTCATCATGGTGCCCATTGTGTGTGATTGGCAGCTGCTTTTTTGTGCTATTACCTACTACCTTACCCTTCGGGTCTCGTTTACTTTCTAATCTGAGGGACATTTTATCCTCACTGTTGCTTCGTAAAGCTGCTTTTTTGACAACATCTGTTATGAAAAGTGCTGTACAAATACACTTGACCTGACTTTACAGTCCAGACTGAGCCACAATACAAAACAGCCGGTCAGAACATAATCAGAGTCACTTACATATCGTCGCTGTCCAGAGAAAACCACTTACCTCCATTTTTCCACTTTTGGATAATTTTATATCTACATCAACACAGCCGCTGGTCATCGTGAAACTTTCATGATGGACAGACCAATAGAAATGCTCCAAAATGACTTATTCCAAATCATTCGTCCATTAAGTTTTGTTGGAAAGAAGGAACATTTTTGCCCTCCTCCCGTTTTTGAAGATACTTGTTATTCTTGGATAGCGACGACATATTAAAGCCACAGTAGCAAAAAATGGCCTGTTTAATTCTAACAGGCATGAAAGGAAAAAGAGTGGTCAGCAAATGGTCATGCAGAAATAAATTGTGAATTTTAGAATATTAAACCATCCTAATTGGACCTCAGGGTAAAAAATTAAACAAAAAATGTAGGATATGGGCCATTTAAGATTATCATTATATTAAAATATGAGCTTTATTAATCCTGAGGGAAATTCTTATTCCTTTTGCATGCTCAGTGCAACAGAAACACAGTGGAGAGAAAGTGGAAACAGAAACACTACAGTGGAGATGAAACTGAATCAACAGCATCTACATTTTATATACACACTCCACACAGGCCTCATTCTGCCATGAACTGATGTGTGTGCCTGGATGTTTCATGAACAGACGTGTTAATTACAAGTATCCAGTGTGCAGATGAGCATAAACAACTCGCAGCATTGTTAACTGCATTGTTTGATATGATCACAGTACTAGTTTGCACATTAGCAATGCTAATGTTAATTGGGCCTAGCGGTATGTGAGCTGATTAGATACAACAATAAACATTAGCTTAAAAAACACATTTAGAGCCTAGTAAAAATGAGCCTACTCCAACTCAAGGCTATCACTTGAGTATTTTTTTAATTATAGCCTAAATAATTTCAGATAAATCAAAAGCTGCAGTAATGTGCATGGCTTAATTAGCTTAATCGGCTAATGGTAGTTTGGTGAAGTCTAGAGGTCTCTCCGGCAGCTATGACTGAAGAATTGAAGCGTTTATACTCTAGCACAACAACACTGTGATTATTTGACATATGATATAATTATGAAAAGTGATTAAAAGTTGGTAGTTTCTGACTTTAACGGCTGCGGCATTAGCTAACGCTATTAGCCTATATATGCTAGCAGCTAGAGAAGCAGCTATGACTGAAGAATTAAAGCAGGCTCTGATTTCAACAATTGCAGTTAATTTTTAAATCTTATTTTAAACCTTATTTTATTATTTTAATCCATTGTTTGTCACTGTGAACACACTCAAGCACCACAGTGAAACGTGATCTCTGCATTTAACCCATCACACGTGCACACGTGGAGCAGCGGGTAGCTACCAACAGGGCCCAGGGAGCAGTGTAGCGGGATGGTACCTTACTCAAGGGAACCTCAGTGGTGCCCAGGGACTCGAACCTGCGACCTTCAGGTCACAAAGGCAGCGTCCTAACCACTAGGCCTTGCACGCATACCTTAATCAATCACATAGAGCCACAGTTGAGTCCCTTAAACACCTTTTCATAAAGAATTATCTAAAGAACGACATGTAGATGATGTATGAGTGTGAAAAACCTTGTAACGTTTAAAGAATAAGATGAAGGTTCTTGGATTAACCCCTAAAATAACACCTTTACATTATGTGTAGGTTCTTTAAACCTTAAAAGGTTTCTTCATACTCACAAATCTAGTTTGAAACACTGATCGTTAGGGATGCCAGCATCTCTTCTATGGCATCACTCCAACCTTAAACTCAAAAAAGGTTCTTTAAGCCCTGTAATATGCGAGATGGAGAAGACCAGTTTCTCCAGCACATTCCACAGATGCTCAGTCAGGCTGAGATCTGGGAAATGTGGAGGCCAAGCCAACGCCTTACAAATAATAAAATAACTGGATTAATCCCTGAGGGGAATTTATTCTCTGCATTTTACCTGCCTGAAGCAGTGAGAACACACAGTGCGCACACACACACACACTCCCAGAGCAGTGGGCAGCCACAGTCACAGTGCCTGAGGATCAGCTGGGGGTTAGGTGCCTTGCTGAAGGGCATTTCGGCCGTGGCCGTTCCTACTGGTTCAGGGAATCAAACCAAATCAAATCCGTTCAGATAACTTCAGTGGGCTAACGGGCTGGCCTTCACCTCTCAGGTGCATCAGTGAGCCAGTACCTTTCACCAGTTCACTGGTTGTCCTTCCTTGGGTCACTGGGTCTAGCCATCACAATAAGGTGCCAAAGTGGCTCAGATTCCTCAACTTGCTCAATTTTCCTGCTTTCAGCAAATGGATTTCAAGAACTGACTGTTCACTTGGTGCCTACTACATCACACCTATTGACAGGGGGCAATTGTAATATGATAAGCAATATTTACTTCCCCTGGCAGTGGTTTTAATGGTGGTGCAGTGGTTAGCACCGTTACCTCACAGCAAGAAGGTCCTGGGTTCGATCCCTGGGTCGGGCCACGGGGGCCTTTCTATGCGGAGTTTGGAAGGTCTTCTGCAGTAGGTTGATTGGATGCTCTAAATTGCCCGTAGGTGTGAGTGTGTGTGTGTGAATGGTTGTCTGTCTGTGTCTTGCCCTGGTGATGGGTTGGTCTCCTGTCCTGGGTGAACCCCGCCTTAGGCCCACAGTCAGCTGGGATTGGCTCCAGCTTCCCGGAAACAGAAGAAGCAGTTGAGAAAATGGATGGATGGATGGATAGTGAGAAAAGCACATTTATTAACAACCTTAGCCTTTGTTACCTTGACCTTAGCCTTAGATTCTCTGTATATACCTGTTAGTTCCCGTTGACCTTGGACTGTTTGACCACGTGTTTGGATCTCCCTCATTGGACTTGTCTACCTGCCTGTTTAAAATAAACAGGGTTGATGAACTTGCGTTGGCGTCCAAGCCTCCAAATCGTGACAAGAACCTTTACATTACGTGTAGGTTCTTTATATATGATAGCAGCTATAGAATAAGTGACCACTATTTTGATCACAACTTCCTGGCAAAAAATTTTGGTTGGCGTCCACCAGACATTGTGGGCAGGAAACGTGTTGAAACGTCTGCCCATAATGCAGGGTTTGCATATCCTGTACTGTACACATTTGAATGACATGAATACCACTCAGCTGAGGACAGCCTAGACCAACTCGGCTCGCCTTGTCAATGGTATAACAGCATCGTAACGCCACCCTGATCCATCCCACTGCCCTAGAGACAGAAGAGCAGTGAGCTTCACTGATTCTGAAGAAAATATAAATGGCCCCTTACTGTATTTTCTCCCATCCATTTCCTCTCCGCAACAATGCGGTTGTGACAGCCATGAAAACGCCACCTTTCCTTTTTGGTTGGTAAACAGATTAAGGCTGACGCAGGCCCCGAACCAGCGGCAAAGAAAAAGCTCCACCACAAGAAAGACTCCATTTCTGGAGCCGAAACAGACGGTGGACTATGTCATTCGATATGGCATGTCTTTGTCGCATTCGGCCAACTGAGTCACACACACTCTGCGGGACTGTAATCCGTGATAATTGTGTAATTCCTCGGGTCTGTTTGTTTCGACTGTGCTAATTTGATTATCTAAATATGCAAATATATTTCCTCATCAATCATTTATTTGGATATGGACAAGGAGGGGAAGCTTTGTGTCACAGCTTGTTGAACGCGGTCGAACGATTTCCCCATTTCTAGACTAGCGTACGACTGACTCAGAGACTGGGAGCCGCGGCATCAGGCCGCTATTTCCAACAGCGCGCTGCCGCGACGAAAGCAGGGGAGGCTGATATCCGAGCGGGGTCTAAATAAAAGCAGAGACTCTGACGGTGCACATCAGTTCTGTGAGGCAAGATGACAGGAGTGGTTTCGTCTCGACAGCCGGTGATCTAGTCTAAGTCTTTAGAGTGTATTCAGACCGTACGCCTCACACCTTTGAAGCTGTTGGCGACGGCAACGATGTGCTACAGCACACGGTCCATACAGGGCTGTGAAAAGAGTTCCACGGGCCTTGGGAAGATGTCGAGAGCTCAAACACAAAACAGAAAAACGGAGCGATAATTGCGTTTGATTGCAGAGGAAGGAGTAATTGTGTGTTTGAGCAGCTGCGCATCCCCCCCCCACCACCACCACCACCACCCCGTCCTCTTCAGTCCCAATTACGGCGGACTTCAGCGCCGAGCGTGAAAGCTGTTTGTTTTCCCACCGGGCGCAGACGCAGCGCCAGCAAACAAACAGCCATTGTTCACCTCATTTGGGCAACAGGAGCAGGTAGAAAATCAAACACTTCGGCTTCGGAGCAGATTGGGCACCAGTTTTACTTTTTTATCGTTTCTGTTCTGATATTTTAATCTCTTAATCTGGCGAGTAAAGTTTTACGGAGCACTCGGCATTTCCCACAATATTTATAGTGAGACGCTAACCGAATTAGCGAACAACCACATGGAAAACCGTCACAAAGTAACATCTGCAATAAAGCTGTTATAGCAATACGTTTCATTTAGCGACCCATTTAGCGTTAGCGCTGGTTAGCTTAGCTGTGGTCATGTTGTGGATAGACTTGCCCGGGCTGCGCTCTGCTACTGGAGTTTGAATTCCGTCTCAGTGTTAGCATTGTTGCTAGCATCAGAAAAGACGAGCTTTGCTCGTAGATGGTGCTTCATACTTCTCGTACTTCTTTGGAAAGTCAGTTCATCACAGCGATATGTGCACAGGACTTAGTAGTTCCACCAGGAAGCTAACAATGGTTATGACATGCGATCCAGGTGAACTGATGCACATTGAGGTGAGATGATCATTTTTTGCCATTGGAAAATAGTAACCTGTGCTAAATTGTTGAGGAATTTGTAATATACATATATTTTTATATGTTTAAGAAAATATGTAAAGTTTAACATTCGGTGCAGATGAGGAGCAATATAATTTAGTCCTATTTTCATTAGAAAGGCATAAAGTTCTTTTGACCTGCTAATGAAACTATTAGCATCATATTAGAGTTTGGGCACATTTTAGCCATACTGCTGGCTTCTTTTGCTTTTACAGTTACAACCAAATTTTATTGCATAAATAATAATTATTTATTATTATTTACAGCTTTTTTTAGTTGTATAGCTTTTATAACCTATTGTTTTGCCCCTTACTGCTGCTCTTACCTTTGTACTGCCGTAGCAATGCAAATTTCCCACTTGTGGGACTAATAAAGGTCGATCTTATCATTTCATTCTGCTCTACTGTACACTAATTTCAAAAAAGAGCGGGAAAAAATTAACACAAATTGGCACAGACCTTCATTTTATTTTTAATGTAATATTTGTAGTGCTACCCTATGATCACGATAAAATGTAAATGGAAAATGATTGATACAAGATTCATTGGGATTAGATTGGGTTGATTTTCCAGGGAGGGGCTGCGCCAATATCACAACATGATGCTACTTTTAAAGATTTTCTTTTTCGTGATTGACTTGTACACGAAGACCTGCTGTGCCTTGTCATCAATGTGGCTTCATCACCCATCCCAAACTAGTTCAACTACCACGGACCATCTCTATGTGCTTCCTGCTTCATATGCTAGATATGTTGCTCCAAGCTGGAGGGTTTTAGCCGATGCCGCCTCTAGAAACTGCAATCGTTTTTCCTTTGTTTGTCACAGAATCTGGCCGACACCAGATTGCAGAGTCTTGGTTCCTCCCGAGGTTTCTTCCTCGAGCTTAGGGAGATTTCCCTTGCCCCTGTCACCATTGGCTTGCTCATTTGAGGCTCAAACCAAGAATCTGTAAAGCTGATTTGTGACAATTTTAGCTGTAGAAAGAGCTATAGAAATACAATCGACTGGACTGGACTGGACACTGACGGCTGTTCCATTTAGCTTATCTGCACTTTCCATGTTCTGTATATTCTGGCAAATCACCTGTAAAACTAAAACTCTACTCTAACTGTATATATTGTTGGTCTGTATATATTGTTAAGAGTGTGTATTTACTGTTTAAACTGGCTATTCTGTATATTGTTAGGTTTATTGTTTAGTGTCGTTTCTTATTATTATAGGTTTACATTTTATAATACATATTCTACTCTTTTGTAATATTTTTTACTTCTAAATTCCTTTAACTTTATTATATATATATATATAATGCACAGTCTCAGGAACGATCAAGGTACATTTCACTACATGTTGTATTTGTATAACTATGTGACAAATAAACCTCTTGATTCTTGAATCTCGAATCGTCCCTTACAACTGTGCGTCACCATCCTCCACGTGCTAAACTCATGCACAGGTATGGCAAACTGTCAATGTTCCTAAAGGGAGCATCCTACTCCCCCCATACTCCCAAGCCCACATGCATTTTTATGCAGAAATGCACTTTTTTCATTTGAGTGCAATTTTTTACAGTAGGAGACTAAACCATGCCAACAGGCAAATGCTGGCATGATAAATCGCCTCCCTATGTGCTCAAACATACACACGAAAGATGAGTCATGAACAGTCTGTGGAAGGCAATGAAAGGCTTCTCAGCGTAGTTCCAGCTGCTATCGAAATGAGTTAACCAATCGGTTCCCTTCAAAAGGGAAAGACATTTCAAAGCAAAACTTGACTGGTGGTTTGAACTCACACTGTGCAGCATGTGCCAGCTCGTAAACGGAATTCCACCACGTTTTGGGTTTATTGGTCCACAAGAAACATGGTTCCCTGTGTCACTGTATATCCAGCTTTTTTGATGGAAACACAGTCTTGTTTGTTTTCTCACTGATTTTGCATTGACAATATTTTCATAATAGTTTCATAGGTCGATTCTGAAGATTCCTTCAACATCACAAATGTTCTTCACCCGCCACACCTTCATAAAATTAATTCTTTGAACCACCATCCACTTTCTTTTAGAGAAACAATAGCTGTTCATCCATGAATTGCTCCAAAACCATTTAAAACTTTTAAGAGTGTAGTTACTGAAGCTTTAAGGCTGAATAATGTATTTAGAGTTTGAGGGTTTTAAAGTCCCACAGCAGGAAATTACCTTTTATGAACCAAGTTTGATTTAGCACCATGTTCTTAATGCGTACACACACAGGCAGAGGCTGGTTCTGCTGTCTTTGTAAGTACATTCTAATGACTTATGTAACAATGCATTTCAGTAGCACCACACCCGAACCTAATCTCAACCTCAGCTCTTTAATTTTTCCGAAAAAATTTAATTTGTATATATATATATATATATATATATATATATATCCTCTGGGTTCTCT
>JBBPDA010099147.1:0-11481 GCA_037974385.1 Arnoldichthys spilopterus
AGGTTCGAGTCCCGGCCCGGGCACTACTGAGGTTCCCTTGAGCAAGGTACCGTCCCACTACACTGCTCCACGGGCGCTGTTGATAGCTGCCCGCTGCTCCACGTGTGCACGTGTGATGGGTTAAAAGCAGAGGCTGCATTTCGTTGTGGTGCTTGAGTGTGTTCACAATGACAAAATAGTCACTTTCACTTTCACTTCACTTCATAAAGCTAGAAATAGGTCAGTGTGTTTCATACAGTCAGTCCGTTAGGTGGAATGTATGCTGAGGAACAGGATCTGACTTTCTATTGTGAGCAATAGGTGACTTCTGGGTGTGTACCATGTGTATGCGTTCACAAAATAAAGGGCTGTGTTTGTATTCATGTTAAGGTTTTAACACTTTTCAATTTGACATTATTTTGGGTAGATATGGGTCACTTAACTGCGTTTTTTTCCCTAATGAAGAGGATGTAGGATCATTTAATAGGTCAATATTGAAATTAAGTTTTTCCAGAAACAATTCATTAAAAACAAAATTGACTAAAATCAAGGAAACTTGAAGTTCTAATGATTTTTGGAGTTGTCCACGAAGTGTTTAAATATTTGTCATAGAAAGCTTGTGAGTGAGATCCTCAGCAATGTCACAGCCATCTCTGGCCGGGAGTCTAACGATGCATGATGCTCCTTACTCCTTGGATGGACAGCATGGCCCTCCCTCTCCCCCCATCACACGTAGTGCTAGCCAGTGCAGGTATTCTGTTGGCAAGTAGTGTAGTCTAAGCATGTTGAGCTGTGTGTTTTGTGTGCCTTGTGTGTTAGTCAGTTTGGGAAGATGGAGTGCCACTTTAGTCACCCTCCCAGCATTAGTAGCACTGTGTGAGTCCTGGCTGTTGGATGGAATTAAATATTCAACATATAGCATATCTGTGACTGATAATAAGCCCTGTACTAACATAAAGCAACATGAAGACAGCAACGATTGTGTCTAAAATGAGTTACAGCAAGGGTGCACACCCATGGTAAACACCAAATTAAGCTTTTCACAGACCTTTCAGGACCAGGGTTGGGCATCCCTGCATTAGAATCAAACCATCTTGGATATCTTACTGTCTTTTTTTCCCTCTTCACATGCTAATTATCATAAAAGTGATGTTATCACTCATCTGGTTCAATGGGAAGCCTCTTTGGGTCTAATCAGCTTGATTTTGTCATACACCTCCAGCAACTGTTTCACTGCACCTTTCACCAGATCACCCCACCACCCAAAAAACTCCTCCATTCCTTAAATCAGGGGTGTCCAACTCCGCTCACAAGTGCGTTCTTTTACTACTACTGCTGCAAGGTTTTACAAGTACCTGTATAGCAGAAGAGTGACATGTCAAGGCTAGATTAACTGGCACAGACTTATATATATATAACACTATGAGGCTGAATACATTTTTTTGCCTATGTTCTCTAAAGCTTGTCCAACCTAGCAACAGTAGCTATGATGGAACGCATTTTTGTGGGCGGAACATATATAGGTCAACTGGACACCACTTCACAACCCCCTCTTGATTCCGAAACTTTCCAAAAACTTCCTGCTACCCGCACCCATGTACGTACCTCTGTGTACCTCTGGCCCATTCGTAACGCAGGTGTTGTTTGTCAGCAGAGCTCCCAGTCCAGACGAACCCGAGCCCAAACGGTCACAGGCGTAGAAGAGCCTATGGTAATGTCCATATGAATAAAGTTCTACTTCCATTAGTGCACTTATCCTCCATACCTATCACACACTCCCCTTTGCTCTTTACTGATGTTCTTTTCTTTCTGTGGTTGTTTTAATGATTATTTATTTTTAATTTTAATTATGATTATAATAAAATGAGCTATTATGATAATGAGAGCACCATTTGGTAATGTTCATATGCATATTCTACTTCTAATTCTTTTGTCATTTCTATCTTTAGTTTCTTAATGAATTTCTTTTAAAATACATTTTAAAACTGTTGGGGCAAGTTAATTTCCCCAACAGGGGATAAATAAAGTTCTATTCTATTCTATTCTATTCTATTTTATTACTCTGGGTCCTTAATGTATCATGGTTCGAACCCATTGTAATGTCCATGTGCATCTTCTACATTCCAACTTTCTGGGTTTATTTTGCTATGGTGCACATCTCTGTTGTTAGATATAAATTTGTTTTCACATATTATTTTGCACATTTTTCATTACTATTTATTGTGTTTATTTTTATTACCCCCTTTGCTTCATTGTGTTGTTCATCCACACAAGTGTCTGCCACAGCTAGACAGACCAGACATTTAGCACTCAGCTCCTAATGTGAAGTGTGTATTTTGCGAATGAGACGTGTCTGTACCCGTGTGTTTATGCTCGTTTTGGTGTTGTTCGAGTAGATGGCAACTGTCTTTTTTTTTTTTTTTCCCTATTAAGATTTTTATTATTATTATTATTATTATTATTATTTATATATATAAAAACTTTTAGATCAAGAATATTTTCTTTGTATATTTTCCTGGTGCCTTCACCACACACTCTGCATCAACCACTCAACAAAATAGATGAAACCAGTCTATTCAGCAGTAGAAGCTGAACCTATGTCTGTTCGCTTGTGCCATTTGGCAACCCCCCCGATCTCCAACGAGTCTACGGTTCCAGAGCTGAATCAGTGGAATCAGTGTGTTCTACACTTACAGTGCTGTTTACGGGTGTGTATGTGTGTTTCTCTCCCCTGCTTTAGTCTCCGTCAGCAGTATATGCTGCCACCACTCCAGGTTTGCCACCAGGCTGGGAAGAGAGAAAGGACACTAAGGGCAGAACGTATTACGTTAACCACAACAACCGCAGCACCACCTGGACACGGCCCATTTTACAGGTACAGCTTACCAACCTGAAGAACCAGGAGTGCGTTCTCTCTCGCCATTTCCTCCTTGCTCTTACTCAGTCTTTCTCGCCCCCTTCTCTTTCTACTACATGCCTACAACTCTTTCACAATGCCAGTCAATGGTTTGGGGACAGCTGGGTTTATGTATTCATCTGTCAGTGTTTAGCAGCTGCAGGTAAAGATGTTAATGTATGTAAATGTACAAACATAGCAGATTTAGTTGTTATTAAAAAAAATGGGATGCACTAGTGTTATTTGGGAAATGCCAGTAGGTGTCCCCAAACTTTCCATGATCAGTGAATGAATTATCTGAATGAAAGTTAATGCAAAATAACTGTGCACTTTCTGAAGACATGTTGGGCCAGATTCATGGTGCTTTTTGTTCTCTGCTGCACAAAATATATGGGAGGACATTTAAGCCTTATTCATAAAGTCACTATGGTGGCACTTCATTGTGCCAGCATCTACTTTCTGTTGCTGTATTTTTACATGCAGCCTTTGTAAAAGCCTACACCACTTAACTGTAACTTGACCATTGACATTGATGGTGAAGTGAGTAATATTGACTACCTCCTTTTTTCCTTACAGTGGTAGATGTAGGAAGAGTCTGTAAGTGTAGATGAGCCACATTGACATGGCCCTTACAATGGAGGGCTAGACAACGGAGTCAGAGCATTTCCCAAACAGCTGGTCAGCCTTAGGCAGGTGGTTTTAATGTCATGGCTTACTGGTGTACGTATGATGCACTGTCGCATCTTCAGCATTGTCAACATTTTTAATTGTCGCTATTGGAATAATAGTAGATCCTGTTTACAGACGATCTGATATGTCATCTATCGCCCCCTTCAGTACTGAGAGTTTTAACTGCCTCAGAAAAAGAACACATCAAGTCTGCATGTCAAGACTGTGTCTTTGCAATGCATTTGCCAGGCATTATTTGTGTTTACATTCCTGTGTTTGAGTGTGTTTCTGGCCTTGAAGCCATGTATTTTCTTGCCATGGATCTGGCCCATAGTCTTACTGTTTTCCCTGGTGTGCTAATTCAGGATTTGGGTGTGTGAGTTAATTAGCCTTTTCCCTCCTGTCCACTGTAGTGCTCCTGGACTAATTAGCATCCTCCTTATCCCTGTCCTTTCTTCCTAATCCCTCTTATTTCTTGCTAATCTCCCTCTTTTTGTCTCAGCACACTGAAGACGGAGCCAGTTCCTCTGCTGGAGCAGCAGGGGGCGCTACCCCTTCCACTCCCTCATCCAGCGGTCATCTGAGCGAGCCCCAAATGCGGCGCCCCCGTAGCCTCAGTTCCCCCACAGTCACCCTTTCTACCCCCCTAGAGGTGAGAGCATCACCCCGTGTCCTCATCTGTCCATCTTCTGCCCCTCCATCTAAATGTCGGTCCATTAAGGCTGCACAATATTTCGTTTGTTAGTGCTTCTGATAATAGTCTATTGCAACATGTATTGCAATCAAATTATGTAGCACTGCAATCATTGTGATACCAACTTTTTGTTGATATTGTGCAGCCCTTAAGTCCACTTATTCTCTGGTCTGTCCTCTTCGGTTTAATCTCTTTGGTTTCCTTCCATCTCTCTATCAGGTTTGCCTGTCCATGTATGGCTGTCTTTAACCACTCTTTATATTGACCATTTTCTACTCCCTTTTCACATATAAATAACAATCATGCCTTCTATCCCCCCATTTGTTTCATCTGATTGTCATGTGTACTTAGTTTTGTGGTTTTCTCATGATTCTTACACACAAAGTTGGCTCTTAGGGACATTCTCTAAAATACGGACCCCTGCTCATGTTTTGCTGAATTTATAACTGAACATAAGTACACATCACCTGCTGGCGTTTTCCTGCTGATTTTATTACACAATTCCTATTTATTTTCTAAGATTTCCTTTTTTTTTGTTAGATTTTTTTTTTCACCACGAATACATTAATTTCAGCAAATAAATGGTAATTGTGCATGAAATTATGCAAAAGTGTGCTACTTCTAAAGGATGAGCAGTAATGTACATACCTCAACAAAACATGCAATTGTACCAGGGGTGCCCAAGGTTCTGTATATGTACTTTTTTTTTTAAATACATATGAACAGATTGCAACACACACACAGTCATTTTTGTGTCACAGAAGGAAACTGCTCATTTCCTTAGTAGGCCGCCACTCAAACTCCTGAACAGATATCCACATGCAGCAAGGAAATACAAATGAATTATCTGATATTTCAGGCCCCCAACCCACCAGCTGCACTCGTTTTTGTTCTGTCTTTCTTTCTGGTGGATCAAGCTTGATGCAAAATGCATGGTGCTCCAAAACCGATCCAATATGCAGACAATTTCCTGGACTGTTTGCTCCAGACCTTTCACTTAACTTTAATTGAATCAGCTGCCCACAGAAGAATAAAGCCCACATACACACAAATCTTGTCCCCCAACCCACCCCCATTTTGTTTTGATCTCTTATTTGGTTATTTGGTTTCCAGACGTCCATTACCTGTCAAGTACTTGTGTTCGTTTATGATGATTTCTCAGGCCACGGGAACACAAAGCAGCAGATGACTTTGTACACAGAAAGTTGATTTTCACTTGTTTTTTCCTGTATATTTGAGCAAAATATGGTTTTACCGCTAGAATGTGCACAGTAGTCTGGTGTCATTCTTTGCTCATTATCATGGCATAGGTTCACATAACATAAACCAGATGTTATAGGAAGTAGGGCTGTGCCACATGACCTCGCCTATGATATACCAGCGCTATTCCTCCCCATGATGATGATTTTTCAAGTCTCAGTACTGACAATATAGCTGATGTCTTCACATTCTGTGATTCGAGCACAAGGTGGGCATCTCACACAGTTACACTATCATTATTTACACTTTTACAGAAGAAAAGTGTTTTAACATTTCCGTTTGTTTTCCAGTGGTCAGGCTATGAATCCTGTGAGTGTTGGTGTTTGCATTTCACAGGAATTTTAGTTTATGATTTAAAATTCTTATTCTGTTTTGTATGGTCCTTCATTCACCTAAAGAAAAAAAATTAAATTAGGGTTGCCAAGACAATTTGGAGAGCATTATTAATTTTAAATAACGCAGTAAGCAATGACAGGCTGTGTATTAGTGATTTTAAAACCAATATACAAGGCATGCATTACAGACAAATGGCCTGAACGGACTCCTTGCTTTTATAAATAAGTGGACAAGATGAAATATGATCAAATTTGACTTTTAATTAATACTATAATAGTAAATAAATAAATAAATAAATAAAAAAAATTAATCAGATCAATTTAAAAAATCGGTAATAAAATGTGTAATATATTAAATTATTAAAAAATTGTCATTGTATTAGAGTAATTATCAGTAGTAATCACAGTAAAAATGATTTGTCCAAAATGTATTTCATTTTGTTGATTACTGCTGGCAAGCAACCATAGACTGTTAAAGTAGTCAAGTCAATTTTATTTCAATAGTGCTTTTTTACAGCTGACGTTGTCACAAAGCAGCTTTACAGAATCCCGTTCCAAGCTCATGATGAAAGAGCCAAGGGTGAGAGGAGCAAGGAAAAACTCTAAGCTGTATGAGGAACCTTGGTAGGAACTGTGACTCAGGAGGAGAACTCTTCCCATCCTCCTCTGGTTGACACCAGATAGCAATAACGAACAGAAAGAAAAACAAAAAATAATCTTTGTTTATAAAGGTGGCAGCTAAAAGCCTATAGCTTAAACCAACACTTTTAGCATATGCATATAAAGTACATGGAGCTGGTCCGTGGTAGTTGAACTAGTCTGGGACCGGTGAACAGGAGTGATCTGGTCGAAGGTACATAAAATAGGCACTGCAGTTGTTTGCCGCCATTTTTATGAGTTTTTATACTTTATCATGTAATAAACTTCCTGTCATTAGTAGTCTTTAATTCAGCAACCTCCACTTTATAATTATATACAAAAAACACATACAATATATTTCCAAAACCTTGTGTTCATAAGTACATGCATGTTATGCTGCTGCTCATGAAAGATTTAGCATACTGGAGACCAAGAAGTTGCTATTTTAGTTCTCTTAGCCCTCTCTTTTACAGCCCCCAGTGTTCAAAAAGAGATCTCTTTTAATGACGTGACACCAAAAAAAACATCCTTTAGAGTCATCTGAAGGTCATGACCTCACACGCAATGTTGAAATCGTGCTTGTTGAAACGGCTTTTGCAGCTGTTGTGCATATCAGGTTTGGTGCCTTCATCGATGCATGTGTGTTTGCGTGTAGGTTTTTTTTCTTGTTTTGGCAGCAGGTATGAGCTGACGCTGTGTGAAATCTGCTCTCTGCCATCAGCGCTGCTTGGCCATTTGCTGCTGCTGAGAGCCTGCCAGGATTTCTCTTCTCCACCGGACCGGGAGATCATACTTTCCACCTTATTTTACCCTTTCAGAGACATTGTGCTTGCCAAATCTAGTTCTGAGGGTCTTTCGTCACCAATATCTCCCAGTTATTTGAAATCGTTTGAGTCGTTTGAATCGAAAAAGTTTTGCTTTGCTTTCTGTTATGGACTGTTTATACCTAATTTAGTCCATCTCCCAACACATGTTCCTGAACGTGTCTGATCAGCTACATTTTGAATAAAGGACATAATGTGTTTATTTTATTTTTTTTTTTACTGTAACTGTCCCTGTAAAATATCAGTTCTGACTAGGGTACCACTTCACTGAAGGCCAGTATTCATTGGCTGTCTAGTTTTCTATTACAATATCAGGGGGTGGTATATTTTAGGCAGCAACTGAACAGTCAGTTCTAGAAGCTGGTGTGCTGGATGCATAATATGGGTGAGTGTAGGGATCTGAGGCACTTTGACAAGAGTCTTATTGTGATTGCTACATGACTGAGTCAGAGCATCTCCAAAACAGCAGGTCTTGTGAAGTGTTCCCAGTATGCAGTAGTCGGTATCTACCAAAAGTACAACTGGTGAATCTGTGTCAGGGTCGTGGGCACCCAAGGCTCCCTGAAGCATGTAGGGAGTGAGGGATAGTTTGTCTAGTCCAAACCCACAGAAGAGCTACAGTGGTTAAAAAAGTGATGCTTACTCTGATAGAAAGGTCAGAACACACAGTGCACTACAGTCAGAGCTGTTTCAGCAGCATGAGGGGAACCTTCTCAATATTAGGCAGGTGGTGTTGATGTTATGGCTGATCTGTTTATGCCAACATGACATGTACATAAAGCTCTCACAAAGACTTGGATAAACCTAGGCTTAGGGCTTATTTCAATAAATATCTTTATTTTAACATTTTCTAAGGTGAAATGACATCAGAATGGACTTAAACCTTTGATAGCTGACACTGGTTAGAATAAGCCTTTATAAATGTTTATGTAGGTATCATGAAGCCTTAAAGCCTTAGGTGACGTGTTAGCCTGGTTTTTTATGTAGTGAGAAGACTTTGCGAATGCTAAGGCCTTTATTTGGGACAGTGCTAATAGATTTAGATGGTTGAATGAACAAGGCGTAAGTAGCTGATCTCACTCTGATGTTGGAAGTGATTCTTGTTTAGCATCGCAGGACAAAATATTGTTTTATTTACATAGTTTTCAAACCTGTGGTTGCTAAAAGCAATAGATTGTCAGAAATGTCATTCACACTGTATTCCCCACATAGCCTAAAGGGTGCCATGCTACAGGACACCTAACACCTTCAAATAAGTGTTACCAGTAATCTGAAATAGACTTCCTTTGTTATATGTGATTCTGTATGACAGCGCTATTTATGAAAGTAGACAGATGTGTGTAGCATAGCTGTAATCAGTAGCAGCAGTCATCTTGAAGCCTGAATTTTGTAGTGGATTTTCACCTAGAACATAACATACATGCTAATCCTAATGAATACATAGGATTTTATTTGTCAGGTTGACTAACAAATGCTCAGTCTTTTTAGTCCTGTTATTCCACAATCTGTCTGAGGTTTGTCAGGATCTGTTTTAACAGGTGGTGGTGTGTGTTCCAGCCACTATTCAAAAGCATTGTGCTTTCCCCTTAACTTTTATACACACTTAGAAATAATGGGTCTACAGTTCTATGGGGAAAAGATTTTATTGCTTTTGAAAATGTCCAATACGTTCTATAAGTTTTGTGACTTTGATATGTTTAAATACTACATGGCTTTTATTATAAAGGAAAGTAAATAAAAATGATTTGGGCTCTTTAAGAATAGAAAGACATTTTTCTTTTCTGAAAAATCAGAAAAGAAATGTTATATTTGGTTCATTTTTTCAACTTGAAAGGTAGGTCAGGGGAGTATTGAAGGGGCAAATGGCAGAAGGGCAGAATGACACCAAATGCTGGCGTGTTTGAGTATGGTGGCCCTTTGTTGATTTAGTAGAACATTTACAGAAAATACAGAGCACGAGCAGTAGCTGCTGTAAAAGAGAGGCAGGGGAGCTCGAGAGAAATCCAGTAGAAACATAGAGTGTGGAAAAGCAAGAGACTTTGTTCTGGGAAATTAAGAGAAAACATGTGCGGAAGGACAGGTGAGAGCCGAGAATGAGGTGAGAGGAAAAGACGAATGGAACAGATAGAAGTGAAATCCTCTGATTCATGTGGTAATTAAAAATGAAGAGATTAAAAAAGTTAGCAAGATGTTCCTGTCTCTGTTATGTAACCTAAGTTCTAATATGAGACTTTTTTAAATTCCCCTCATTAAAGACATAATTACTCAGAATAAGATTAGGGAGATATTAAGTCCTGTTTAATGAAGGATCCCACATAGCAGAATTTAGCCACTACTAAAGGCTAGATGATGTAACCACAAAGGACAGTTTGTGAGACATACACACTTGTAATGAAGGTGCCAGAGAAGGGTTATTTACAAGAGACTACAGGCTTTTATTGGTTCTCTTAAACCTTTCAGTCATATCTGTAGAGAACTTCATTACACTTTAAAGAACCTCTACATAATGTAAATGTTGTAGGAAGAACCTTAACACCTTCTATATAATGTAAAGGTTCTAGGACAAACCCCTTACATCATTACGGACATTTGAATTATATGAAAGGTCTTCAAACTGTTTTTAATGGGTTCTTCACACTCCTAATCATATCCTTAACAAAACATTATTTCTTTCTTCCTGCATTTCTTCAAGTTTTTCTCTTTTTCTGTCATTCTTTCTGCATTACTTTTCTTTCTGCAGTTCATTATTTTTCTTCCTTCCTTTCCTCCTTCCCTCCTTCCTTCCTGCCCTCCTTCCCTCCCTCCCTCCCTCTGATCAGTTTGAGATTGTTTGATAAATTTAACACAGCATTTCATTTGAACTTGGGATTACTTTTTTTTGTCCAGGATCCAGTTAATTTTGCTGTGCAATAATTTAGTTATGGTCATGTGCAGACTTGGATCCATTTCAAGCAGAAGTTTCTTGAGTTTGGGTCTGTTTCAGTTGTAAAACGTAATGATATGCAGGTAGATTTGATTTGAAATTTTGTTGTACCCTGGTTTTACCAAAACTTGGTGTTGTGCTTCGTGTTGATTTAGACCTGGACGGAAAATTTCAAGGATGTATTTGGGTTTGTATTTTAAAGCTGTGATGTACAGTTAAGACTGGTGTTAATTTTACTTGCTTTCCATCACATTGTTATGTGGATGTTCCACTGCTGTTCCACTTGCTGTATGGGACCTTACCTAATGTCATTATTTAGGGGAAATGCTGATTAATTTACCTTGTAGAATAAGCAAGGCCTTCTTTCTGTGCTGGACATCTGATAACTCCTACTTCTTGTTGCAGGGAGCCAATAACATTCAGCTGCAGCGGGCAGTGAAGGACACGCTGTCGAACCCTCAGTCACCTCAGCCCTCCCCCTACAGTTCCCCCAAATCTCAACACAAACCCACACAGAGCTTCTTGCCGCCCGGCTGGGAGATGAGGATTGCCCCCAATGGCAGGCCCTTCTTCATCGACCACAACAGCAGGACCACCACCTGGGTAAGAACAACATCCTGGGTAACAAAAGACAACAAGAAATACACGAAGAAGCCCACCCTAAAAAGTGCCATTTTAAATGTCCCATGTCATGAGAAAACACAGTTCTGTAAACGTCCGGTTTGTTGATTGTTGCTAAATGAAGGAAATTATTTCATGTTACAGAATAAATCCTGATAGATTGTAAAACGGTGTGAAAGAGGTCAAAGGTGTAATGACTGACAGAATCTTCCAGAGTAGTTACATTTTCCATAACCAGCGAAATTGCTTACCTCTTTAAAAGAAACCAACTGCTGTTTTTTTTTTTCTTCTTCTTCTTCATTAGTCATCATGTTTGTGTTCCCACGCTGGACAGCCAGCGTGCACCAACATCACATGCTAACACCTTTGCTGTTTTCCCTTATGCATCTTCATCAATGAAACCACAACATCCACACCAGCATGCTGGTTAAACCCAAGGCGCGCTGACCCCAGTGACCTAACAAACAAACATTATATATGTTTGACTTAATCTGTTTGTGGTGAGTGGAAGTAAAATGTTCTCAATGAACCCATTTACAACAAAGTTGTTTTAGGAGTCACATTATTATATAGAATAGAATAGAACTTTATTGGTCCTCTATTGGGGAAATTGACTTGCCACAGCAGCTGAGAAAGATACA
>JBBPDA010099247.1:0-11476 GCA_037974385.1 Arnoldichthys spilopterus
AGAGAGAAAGGGAGAGAGAGAGAGAGAAAAAGAGAGAGAAATCAAAGACACTTCTATAAAGGTGTTCTTGAGCGGTTCTGTGTGGATCTGTCTCGATGCAGCATAATGAGGGAGATGCTCTCACCACCCTCAGGGCTTTTACAGTTTCACACGTTCACAATCATGAAACCAGCTGCAGATCTTCCTCATCTCTCTGCATAGTGGCGTCATCTTCCTCCCCTGCCAGTCAGTGGTCAGCACACAGCACTTTCAGGAGGCCTCAGAGGGATTATGGGATATTAGACTCTTGTACTTTCACTTTATGACCAAACCTGAACCTCAAACACAGAGAAGCAGCTACAGCAGCAAATCAGCATTAACAACCCAACCAGTGGGTAAAAGCAGGCACTTCACATCAATCGTCACTACTGGAAGAAATGATTACAATATACACTGATCAGCAATAACATTAAGACCACCTGCCTAATACTGTGTCCCTCCTGCTGCTGGAACAGCTCTGACCGTGCCACACTGTGTGTTCTGTGTGTTCTATCAGAGTCAAACCACAGTAGCTGTGGGATCCGATCAGATGGGTTAGCCTCCACTCCCAGTGAGCCTCGGGTGCCCATGACCCTGTCGCCGATTCACTGGTTGTTCTTCCTAGGATCACTTTTGGTTCTAACTACTGCACACCTGAAACACTCCACTGTGTTGAAGGTGCTCTGACTCAGTCTTTCATCACAATAAATGACTTTACGCTCTTGCTTCCAGCATATCGACTTCAAGAACTGACTGTTTCCTTGCTGCCTAATATATCCCACCCCCATGACAGGTGCCACTGTACTAAAAGCACTAGAATCAATGTTACTCACGTCTCCTGTCAGTGGTGTTAATGTTCTGGCTGATTGCTCTGTATAGAAAGGGCCAATTTTTTTGTGCTGATTTTAAACAGGCAAATTCTGTTTCTTTGTGACTGATATGTAAATGTTGTTCTGTTTAAAAAAAAGACACATTTGTTCAGAATTCATGTGCATAGTTTTAGGTTTTATTGATGTGGAAATCATCTGCATCTGGTAAATTCAACACATCGTCTTCTCAGTGCAGCATCTTTACTTCTTCTGTCACCCACAAAGACAACATTAGTCAACAGCTGCACCACTGAAGGTGGAATGTAAAAATCTGAACACGGATCCAAGTCCAGCTTCGCTCTTATCCAACAGGATAATGCAGCTGCCCACTTTACACTGCTCCTCCTCTAAAGCCACCACTGCAGGCTGCTAGAAAGCTCTGTCAACAGTCTGCCGTTCATGACTTCAGGCATGGATTCGAGTACGTGGCTGCACAATGTATTTCAATCCCTGATTCGATTCCTCCACAGAGTTGTGTCCATGTTTTGCTGCTGCTCCTCACGTCTGCATGCTGGCTCTCTTCTCCAGCTCCCACTGCGCAGCGATGCGAGTGCCGTAGATCACAAACCCCCAGGACAGCACCACGATGGCCAGCAGGATCTGATAGAAAAGACAGTACATCATTTATACCCGCTGGTTCCAGTCCCTCACACACTCAGCAGCTGGAGGCAGACAGTACAGATAAAATTCAGCATCGGGAGTTTTTAGAGACCTGAGTGGATAAAACATTAGACACTGAGAGCGTTAACATCATGTGCAGCGTTACTGTTTAATATCACTGCCAATTTAACTTTCAATACCGTCCAAAAGGACTTTTACATTTTTCTGTTTCTAGTTTAGCTTTCTTATTTTATATATATAACAGTTCAGTAACTACTATCCAGGAGTGGAATTTGGATTCAATGTCCAGATTTGAGAAATTATCCTACCCTCTTTAATCGTATCCAGTTTGACAGTATGAGGTATTTCACAATCAGAAAAACGTTACTGACCCCGGAGGAAATCGCTTAAAACGCTGAATGCAGCGTCCACAGACTTTTAAACCTTTACTGGACTTTAGAGAAGTGTAATGAACTGAGCTAGCCTGGCTAACCGCTCGCATTTACAGCAGCTAGGCTAACTGGCTAAACAGCTGCAGTAAAAAGAGCTGAATTAATAGTGTAATTACTCACAACTGAAAATATTCTGTCCAGGCAGCGTTGGCTAACATACATCATGTCTGTGCGTGTCTGGATTAAAGGGTGAAGCAGGTTTAAACCCGCTGAAACACCAAGAGCAAATTTTCAAAGCTTCGCATTGAGCGCCGTCAACAAACCAGCGTCGCACTGACAACGAGCGGCGGATAAAAGAACATCAGCGCCGCCCAGCGGACACCGCCGGATTTACAGTCATACTATATAACGCTAGAGTTCATCTCACAGGTGTTAATATACGTGATGTGTGAAAATAGTGCAGAAACATGAAACTCCACAGGCCCGCCGAGCCTTCACTATCACCCTGAACCCTGATCACCCTTCTTACAGCCTGTTACTGTTATCCTCATTCCATATCGGAAGTTTCTATAACAGGACCAGAGCAGGCTGCTTTTCCCAACCTAAATATATGTTAGAAATATGTCAGCATTGGCAGCATAAATCCTTTTTAATTAATGCACATTTTTAGTGCAGATATTCATTGTAAGTGCATGATAAAATAACAATAAATATTTTGTTTTCATACAACAAAGAAACCTTCTTATTTAATTGTCTTTTTTATCACAACCCCTGGGGATTTGTTCACTAGGGTAAGATGTTGGATCTGTTTGCATTTTTGCCCTGTAAACACTCTTTATCACACTATTTATCACAGTATCACAGGTAACAGTTGGTCAGTAGTGGCTGATAGTCAGTCACATGCTGTTTACTGCACTGCTGGTGATTCGCAGGTCTTTCTGGCTGCTGCGCTACTCAGCGCCGGCGCGCTGAAGTTCACTCCTCCTGAGCGCTAGAGGGCACCGCGCAGTGCAGCGGGTGCCCCTGTGTCCCCCGGCTCTGTCCTGTTTCTCGGTCGATGGTTTTCTGTAGCTGGTAGCAGGACGCTATTTTTTTAAATGTGGTTTTTCTCTGCCATCTGCGCTTCATGCTGTCCGATAAACGCAGTTTTACACTCCCTGCAGTCTGGGCTGTGTGTGTAGAAGCGTGGATGGCGGGTTTAGCGGTGTTTTAAGGCTTTATCGCGACAGGAGTGCGGGTTTTCGGAGCAGGATGTGTTAGCGCCAGGCTAGCTCGCACGGTATGGGTGTGTTTATATTTTCATTGCTCAGTAATAACAACAATATTTATCCGAGGTTAATATTCGTGCTTGCTGTGTGCTGTGTTGGCACCGAGTTCAGGGTGAAAATTGTGAATAAAGCGAAGCTAGGCTGTGTATTCAGTAAGCTAACCCATGTCTGTGTTTATGAAGCCTGTCACGACAAAATCGACCGTTTTAGACAAAGTTTCTCCCATTTACCTGCGTTTACCTGCTGATACTGCTCCGTGCTCGCTATAATCAGACTCATGTCAGAAAAAACGAGTGACAGGTGCTATTCTGCACAAACGGAGGTGTTAGAACGTTATAATAGTTATTTGTGCTAATTGGTGCGCAATAATGCATCAAAACATCAAGATATTTTTATGCAAAATGTGGCAAAATGCACCACGGAGAATAAGCATTGTGTTATTGATGAGATTTGATGTAACTGCATTGTTTACATTGTTCAGACAGGGCCAAACCTCCATCACCACCACCACCATCACCATCACCCCACCCGCCTACAACTGTATTTACACCTGTAAACTGAGACACAACTGAACATTTAGCATTTTACAGCTTTTATTCTTAATATTGTTTGTTTTCAGTCTTTGACTCATTAGTCCTGAATCTTCTATATAGATATTGTTCATTTACAATATCAATTTTCAAACCCTGATATTTTAATCTTTTAATATCAACTGATTTACTTTACAGCACTTTACAGCCGTTTCCCACAGGATCAGTAACACTTCCTTTAGATTCTGATTCTGGTTTCAAATTAAACTTATTAACGTGATCTGCAGTTTGTTGCTTGTTGGTGTAAGATGCCATCATTACTGTTTCACCATCATTAATGCACACTGTTGGTGCAGGAGGTTTCTCATGATAAGTGTATGATAAAATAACAACAAAGAAACTTTTTGAATTTTATAAAAAACAAATACCTGGGTAAAGCCTGAATTATTGTGTGATGAAGTTTGGACAATCTGATTGCAATTCTGCACTGGTGACTCTCACACAGTATCACAGCTAACTGTTGATAACTGCCAGCAGTGGGTGATGAGACGTCTGTGTGCAGTTCCCTGGGCTGACGTGACGTGACCTCCAGCATTTGTAATTTGTACTTTGTCTTTTCTCACAGATGATGACGCCAACTAAGATGAAACTGCGCGTGAGAAAGAAGGAGAGTGGCGCGAGGTCCTCACGGCGCCTCCTGGCCGAGACGTCGCCAGACTCCAAGTGCCCCATCTGCCTGGACCGTTTCAACAATGTGGCGTCCCTGGACCGCTGCCTGCACCGCTTCTGCTTCCGCTGCATCCACGAGTGGTCGAAAAACAAGGCTGAATGTCCTCTGTGCAAGCAGCCGTTCCGCTCCATCTTCCACTCCGTCAAGGCCGAAAACGACTTTAAAGAGTTTGTCCTGGCACCTGTGGAGAACGGCCCAGCAGTGCTCCCTGCTGGTCAGACGGACGGTGGCGTCCCCTCGGGTCGAGTTCGTCGGCCCAGGGCGTCGAGAGGCGGGGAGAGGCGAAGTCGGAGACACCAGAATTCCGCCCCTACCACCGCGTCACCAGATTTGACATTGGAGGGTTTGGCTGCAGGCAGACAAGAGACCGTGGACCAGGAACGAGGCGTCCACCGCATGATGCTCCGGCTGACAGAGCGGCGACGCTCGCGGGTTGAAGAGCGCAGCCTCCGGCGGCTTCGGGACCAGGATGTTGTAGCTTTCCGGCGAGCGCTCTACCGGACAGGCGTGCGGGTGCGCAGTGGCGGGTGGGACGCCAGCCGGCAGCGAGATGTCTCCGCTGCCCACCTGCGACGCAACCCGGCCAGCCTACGGCGGCTGCTTCCGTGGCTCCAGCGCGAGCTCACGGTGCTGTACGGCTCCCACGGCTCACTGGTCAGCATCGTGCAGCACATCATCATGTCCCGCATCACACACTATGACATGGACGACGCTGCCATCCGTGATGAGCTTCGGCCCTTCCTTCTGGCACGCACTGACCACTTCCTGCACGAGATGGTCAGCTTTGCACGCTCCACACTCACCATTGAGGCCTATGACCAGCAGGCCGTCTACGAGCCTCCTGCCCCAAGCTACGAGGAGGACAGCGGCTCCGACTCCTCCATCATCGCCATTTCAGAGGTCAGCCATGTTCTTTCACAGGGTCACAATTGTTGTTTTTTCAGTTCTGTCTTTTTTTGCAATAATCAACACAGGTGCTAATGACTGACACCACGTTTCTGTAGAAATTTCCTCTTGTGTGCATCATTTCAGTGCAGCTGTTGCCTGAGCGACCTGAGTGAACTCCCTGTGTTCTGTGTGTTTATGGTTCTAGGTCAGACGTTCTCAAATCTGGACCTTGAATCATGACATTTTTAACTGATCAGTTATCAGGATCAGCTTGAGCACGAACAAGTCTAAGCCTGATCCTTTGTTTTAGATCAGAGGACACGCAGCGCCATAAACGCAGAGCACAGTTTGTGGCAGGACGCAATTAAAACCTAGACCTAGAATCCACATTCCGGTCCTGGATTTTGTAATCGCCAATAGATTCCGGCAGACTCTACATGGCCAGTCAATATCAACAGTTCAGTAACTACTGGTGATTCCAAAATCCAGGACCGGAATGTGGATTGTAGGTCTAGGTTTTAATTGCGTCCTGCCACAAACTGTGCTCTGCGTTTATGGCGCTGCGTGTCCTCTGATCTAAAACAAAGGATCAGGCTTAGACTTGTTCGTGCTCAAGCTGATCCTGATAACTGATCAGTTAAAAATGTCATGATTCAAGGTCCAGATTTGAGAACGTCTGACCTAGAACCATAAACACACAGAACACAGGGAGTTCACTCAGGTCGCTCAGGCAACAGCTGCACTGAAATGATGCACACAAGAGGAAATTTCTACAGAAACGTGGTGTCAGTCATTAGCACCTGTGTTGATTATTGCAAAAAAAGACAGAACTGAAAAAACAACAATTGTGACCCTGTGAAAGAACATGGCTGACCTCTGAAATGGCGATGATGGAGGAGTCGGAGCCGCTGTCCTCCTCGTAGCTTGGGGCAGGAGGCTCGTAGACGGCCTGCTGGTCATAGGCCTCAATGGTGAGTGTGGAGCGTGCAAAGCTGACCATCTCGTGCAGGAAGTGGTCAGTGCGTGCCAGAAGGAAGGGCCGAAGCTCATCACGGATGGCAGCGTCGTCCATGTCATAGTGTGTGATGCGGGACATGATGATGTGCTGCACGATGCTGACCAGTGAGCCGTGGGAGCCGTACAGCACCGTGAGCTCGCGCTGGAGCCACGGAAGCAGCCGCCGTAGGCTGGCCGGGTTGCGTCGCAGGTGGGCAGCGGAGACATCTCGCTGCCGGCTGGCGTCCCACCCGCCACTGCGCACCCGCACGCCTGTCCGGTAGAGCGCTCGCCGGAAAGCTACAACATCCTGGTCCCGAAGCCGCCGGAGGCTGCGCTCTTCAACCCGCGAGCGTCGCCGCTCTGTCAGCCGGAGCATCATGCGGTGGACGCCTCGTTCCTGGTCCACGGTCTCTTGTCTGCCTGCAGCCAAACCCTCCAATGTCAAATCTGGTGACGCGGTGGTAGGGGCGGAATTCTGGTGTCTCCGACTTCGCCTCTCCCCGCCTCTCGACGCCCTGGGCCGACGAACTCGACCCGAGGGGACGCCACCGTCCGTCTGACCAGCAGGGAGCACTGCTGGGCCGTTCTCCACAGGTGCCAGGACAAACTCTTTAAAGTCGTTTTCGGCCTTGACGGAGTGGAAGATGGAGCGGAACGGCTGCTTGCACAGAGGACATTCAGCCTTGTTTTTCGACCACTCGTGGATGCAGCGGAAGCAGAAGCGGTGCAGGCAGCGGTCCAGGGACGCCACATTGTTGAAACGGTCCAGGCAGATGGGGCACTTGGAGTCTGGCGACGTCTCGGCCAGGAGGCGCCGTGAGGACCTCGCGCCACTCTCCTTCTTTCTCACGCGCAGTTTCATCTTAGTTGGCGTCATCATCTGTGAGAAAAGACAAAGTACAAATTACAAATGCTGGAGGTCACGTCACGTCAGCCCAGGGAACTGCACACAGACGTCTCATCACCCACTGCTGGCAGTTATCAACAGTTAGCTGTGATACTGTGTGAGAGTCACCAGTGCAGAATTGCAATCAGATTGTCCAAACTTCATCACACAATAATTCAGGCTTTACCCAGGTATTTGTTTTTTATAAAATTCAAAAAGTTTCTTTGTTGTTATTTTATCATACACTTATCATGAGAAACCTCCTGCACCAACAGTGTGCATTAATGATGGTGAAACAGTAATGATGGCATCTTACACCAACAAGCAACAAACTGCAGATCACGTTAATAAGTTTAATTTGAAACCAGAATCAGAATCTAAAGGAAGTGTTACTGATCCTGTGGGAAACGGCTGTAAAGTGCTGTAAAGTAAATCAGTTGATATTAAAAGATTAAAATATCAGGGTTTGAAAATTGATATTGTAAATGAACAATATCTATATAGAAGATTCAGGACTAATGAGTCAAAGACTGAAAACAAACAATATTAAGAATAAAAGCTGTAAAATGCTAAATGTTCAGTTGTGTCTCAGTTTACAGGTGTAAATACAGTTGTAGGCGGGTGGGGTGATGGTGATGGTGGTGGTGGTGATGGAGGTTTGGCCCTGTCTGAACAATGTAAACAATGCAGTTACATCAAATCTCATCAATAACACAATGCTTATTCTCCGTGGTGCATTTTGCCACATTTTGCATAAAAATATCTTGATGTTTTGATGCATTATTGCGCACCAATTAGCACAAATAACTATTATAACGTTCTAACACCTCCGTTTGTGCAGAATAGCACCTGTCACTCGTTTTTTCTGACATGAGTCTGATTATAGCGAGCACGGAGCAGTATCAGCAGGTAAACGCAGGTAAATGGGAGAAACTTTGTCTAAAACGGTCGATTTTGTCGTGACAGGCTTCATAAACACAGACATGGGTTAGCTTACTGAATACACAGCCTAGCTTCGCTTTATTCACAATTTTCACCCTGAACTCGGTGCCAACACAGCACACAGCAAGCACGAATATTAACCTCGGATAAATATTGTTGTTATTACTGAGCAATGAAAATATAAACACACCCATACCGTGCGAGCTAGCCTGGCGCTAACACATCCTGCTCCGAAAACCCGCACTCCTGTCGCGATAAAGCCTTAAAACACCGCTAAACCCGCCATCCACGCTTCTACACACACAGCCCAGACTGCAGGGAGTGTAAAACTGCGTTTATCGGACAGCATGAAGCGCAGATGGCAGAGAAAAACCACATTTAAAAAAATAGCGTCCTGCTACCAGCTACAGAAAACCATCGACCGAGAAACAGGACAGAGCCGGGGGACACAGGGGCACCCGCTGCACTGCGCGGTGCCCTCTAGCGCTCAGGAGGAGTGAACTTCAGCGCGCCGGCGCTGAGTAGCGCAGCAGCCAGAAAGACCTGCGAATCACCAGCAGTGCAGTAAACAGCATGTGACTGACTATCAGCCACTACTGACCAACTGTTACCTGTGATACTGTGATAAATAGTGTGATAAAGAGTGTTTACAGGGCAAAAATGCAAACAGATCCAACATCTTACCCTAGTGAACAAATCCCCAGGGGTTGTGATAAAAAAGACAATTAAATAAGAAGGTTTCTTTGTTGTATGAAAACAAAATATTTATTGTTATTTTATCATGCACTTACAATGAATATCTGCACTAAAAATGTGCATTAATTAAAAAGGATTTATGCTGCCAATGCTGACATATTTCTAACATATATTTAGGTTGGGAAAAGCAGCCTGCTCTGGTCCTGTTATAGAAACTTCCGATATGGAATGAGGATAACAGTAACAGGCTGTAAGAAGGGTGATCAGGGTTCAGGGTGATAGTGAAGGCTCGGCGGGCCTGTGGAGTTTCATGTTTCTGCACTATTTTCACACATCACGTATATTAACACCTGTGAGATGAACTCTAGCGTTATATAGTATGACTGTAAATCCGGCGGTGTCCGCTGGGCGGCGCTGATGTTCTTTTATCCGCCGCTCGTTGTCAGTGCGACGCTGGTTTGTTGACGGCGCTCAATGCGAAGCTTTGAAAATTTGCTCTTGGTGTTTCAGCGGGTTTAAACCTGCTTCACCCTTTAATCCAGACACGCACAGACATGATGTATGTTAGCCAACGCTGCCTGGACAGAATATTTTCAGTTGTGAGTAATTACACTATTAATTCAGCTCTTTTTACTGCAGCTGTTTAGCCAGTTAGCCTAGCTGCTGTAAATGCGAGCGGTTAGCCAGGCTAGCTCAGTTCATTACACTTCTCTAAAGTCCAGTAAAGGTTTAAAAGTCTGTGGACGCTGCATTCAGCGTTTTAAGCGATTTCCTCCGGGGTCAGTAACGTTTTTCTGATTGTGAAATACCTCATACTGTCAAACTGGATACGATTAAAGAGGGTAGGATAATTTCTCAAATCTGGACATTGAATCCAAATTCCACTCCTGGATAGTAGTTACTGAACTGTTATATATATAAAATAAGAAAGCTAAACTAGAAACAGAAAAATGTAAAAGTCCTTTTGGACGGTATTGAAAGTTAAATTGGCAGTGATATTAAACAGTAACGCTGCACATGATGTTAACGCTCTCAGTGTCTAATGTTTTATCCACTCAGGTCTCTAAAAACTCCCGATGCTGAATTTTATCTGTACTGTCTGCCTCCAGCTGCTGAGTGTGTGAGGGACTGGAACCAGCGGGTATAAATGATGTACTGTCTTTTCTATCAGATCCTGCTGGCCATCGTGGTGCTGTCCTGGGGGTTTGTGATCTACGGCACTCGCATCGCTGCGCAGTGGGAGCTGGAGAAGAGAGCCAGCATGCAGACGTGAGGAGCAGCAGCAAAACATGGACACAACTCTGTGGAGGAATCGAATCAGGGATTGAAATACATTGTGCAGCCACGTACTCGAATCCATGCCTGAAGTCATGAACGGCAGACTGTTGACAGAGCTTTCTAGCAGCCTGCAGTGGTGGCTTTAGAGGAGGAGCAGTGTAAAGTGGGCAGCTGCATTATCCTGTTGGATAAGAGCGAAGCTGGACTTGGATCCGTGTTCAGATTTTTACATTCCACCTTCAGTGGTGCAGCTGTTGACTAATGTTGTCTTTGTGGGTGACAGAAGAAGTAAAGATGCTGCACTGAGAAGACGATGTGTTGAATTTACCAGATGCAGATGATTTCCACATCAATAAAACCTAAAACTATGCACATGAATTCTGAACAAATGTGTCTTTTTTTTAAACAGAACAACATTTACATATCAGTCACAAAGAAACAGAATTTGCCTGTTTAAAATCAGCACAAAAAAATTGGCCCTTTCTATACAGAGCAATCAGCCAGAACATTAACACCACTGACAGGAGACGTGAGTAACATTGATTCTAGTGCTTTTAGTACAGTGGCACCTGTCATGGGGGTGGGATATATTAGGCAGCAAGGAAACAGTCAGTTCTTGAAGTCGATATGCTGGAAGCAAGAGCGTAAAGTCATTTATTGTGATGAAAGACTGAGTCAGAGCACCTTCAACACAGTGGAGTGTTTCAGGTGTGCAGTAGTTAGAACCAAAAGTGATCCTAGGAAGAACAACCAGTGAATCGGCGACAGGGTCATGGGCACCCGAGGCTCACTGGGAGTGGAGGCTAACCCATCTGATCGGATCCCACAGCTACTGTGGTTTGACTCTGATAGAACACACAGAACACACAGTGTGGCACGGTCAGAGCTGTTCCAGCAGCAGGAGGGACACAGTATTAGGCAGGTGGTCTTAATGTTATTGCTGATCAGTGTATATTGTAATCATTTCTTCCAGTAGTGACGATTGATGTGAAGTGCCTGCTTTTACCCACTGGTTGGGTTGTTAATGCTGATTTGCTGCTGTAGCTGCTTCTCTGTGTTTGAGGTTCAGGTTTGGTCATAAAGTGAAAGTACAAGAGTCTAATATCCCATAATCCCTCTGAGGCCTCCTGAAAGTGCTGTGTGCTGACCACTGACTGGCAGGGGAGGAAGATGACGCCACTATGCAGAGAGATGAGGAAGATCTGCAGCTGGTTTCATGATTGTGAACGTGTGAAACTGTAAAAGCCCTGAGGGTGGTGAGAGCATCTCCCTCATTATGCTGCATCGAGACAGATCCACACAGAACCGCTCAAGAACACCTTTATAGAAGTGTCTTTGATTTCTCTCTCTTTTTCTCTCTCTCTCTCTCCCTTTCTCTCT
>JBBPDA010099268.1:0-11475 GCA_037974385.1 Arnoldichthys spilopterus
CAGGAGGCTCCACCCATCGCAGGGCAACACACAGACAGACGACCATTCATACACACACTCACACCTACGGGCAATTTTTCCAATCCAATCAACCTACTGCAGCCTTTTGACTGTGGGAGGAAACCGGAGAACCCGGAGGAAACCCACGCGAATACAGGGAGAGCTTGCAAACTTCGCACAGAAAGGCACCTGTGGCCAATCCGGGGATTGAACCCAGGACCTTCTCACTGTGAGGCGACAGTGCTACCAACGCACTCATGTCTTACTTAAGTTTCCACTTTTACAGAGTAACAGATCCCAATATGTTCACTTCCTGTTGTTTTTAATATGCACTAATGATATGAAGTGACTCTTTGTCTACTTTCTTTCTTTCTTTCTTCCTTTCTTTCCTTCTTCCTTCTGTCCTTTATTTCTTCCCTCCTTCCTTCCTTCCTTTCTTTCTTTCTTTCCTTCTTCCTTCCGTCCTTTATTTCTTCATTCCTATCTTTCTTTCTTTCTTTCTTTCTTTCTTCCTTCTGTCCTTTATTTCTTCCTTTCTTCCTTCCTTCCTTCCTTCCTTCCTTCCTTTCTTTCTTTCTTTTTTTCTTTCTTCCTTCCTTCCTTCCTTCCTTTTCTGCAATTTAAGGTGTTGTTAATAGACTAATCTTTGTGTCTGTTTGTTAGCATTTCAGTTTTGCCACAACCAGAGTTGCATTGTCCCTGGCCTACATGCATCACCTGCTGTACCCTCCTTGTGCTCCAAGCCTTGTCTTCAACAGAGGTGAGATCCCTTTTACACTGTTATTCAGCTCTATTTCAATGTTATATCTAATCTGTATACGGCAGTAAACACTAATCAGCCATAACATTGACAGGTAACGTAAAAAACATGAATGCTGACTCTGATAGAAAGGGGTCAGAACACACAGTGCAGCACAGTCAGAGCTGCTCCAGCAGCAGGAGGGGGACCTGCTCAGTATTACTTACTGGTGTTATTGTTATGGCTGATCGATGTATCATTGTTTACTGTCATGAGTTGGAAGACGACCCCATTTTAGGTCTGGTTTATGTAGAAATTAAGACTAAATTAAGAATTCAGAACTTTCAAGCATCACCATGAGTGAAAAAACGCTTGATAGAATATTTTTTTCTCTTTATTTTTGAGGACAGTGCAATTTATTATTTTAAAACCCATTGAAATGTCTGAGACTTGACATTATAAGAATTACCTTTGTTGCTCTGAACTGTTCTCTCGCTTTGCTTCATTTCAGTCAAATGATTTTTCTGAAATAAAATAACTGAAAAAAAAGTTATAGTGTCAATTTCTCATGAAAATGAAAATACATATATATATATATTATTGTTAGAGTATACAACTGCTATTGCAAACCATAGTATAGTCTTTTAATTCTCCATGTATGTTTAAATGAATGCACACGTTTAGCCTCTTCCTCATGGTTTTTGGACAGATGCTGCGGGTGTGGATGTGTCCCCAGTGGAGATGATTTGGCCGTTGGGCCGTATGTTCATGATATCGCTGTAGATGCTTTGACTGACAGTACGCAGTTTGGAAAGCCCCATCTACAAGAGTCAAGAAGTTTGGCTGATTCGTCTGTACAAGGCAAAGGTTGGATAATCTAGTAACATGTTCCTAACCTCTGGGACTGGAATGGTTCTGCTTCTTCAGTTCTGAAACAAACAAAATGAAACATGAAGCTCTGGTATTTTGTTGGTCCTGTTGTGAGCCTTGTTTTTCTCTGGTGATTCCATCATACTCAGACCAACACACTCAGTCTGACGAGCTTGTTCTTTCTTCACAGATGTTCGGATCTACAGCGAGAAACATGTATATGCCACAGGAACAGACATAACATTCCTAGCTATAACAGAAGAAGCTGATCCTCTGGAGTTTCTCTGGCAGTTTGGTGATGCAACCACAGTTAAAACATCCTCTGGAACCTTAATGAAGAGGTTTCTCCTTCCAAACAGGTACACACACATCTAATGACGTAATGTGTAGTTTGTTTGTTTTTTATCTTTCATTCCTTAAACTTAAGGGTCTGTGTTTGGGTCCACACTTCATTTGCTGGCACTTACATAAACACAGAACTTTCATTTAGATTCATACCAAATAATTCAGACAGCCTGCTTTCCAAAAACATTGGGAAGCTGTGTAAAATGTGTCATGAACAACTTATCATATAATCCCATGACATGACATCAGATGAGTTTTTGAAACACATGTGACCAACTTTCATTTAAATTTACATAAACATTTTTCTGCAGTGTCCCAATGTTTTTTTTTAAAATAAAGTGTAAGTAAATACTGAGTAATTCCTAACGGAAACTACATAATTTACAGTAATTGCTAAATAGTTACTGAATAATTATGGAATAACAAGCTTGCACTCTTAAAACCTTGCACCTTTAGGGCAGTAGAGGCCTAGTGGTGAAGACATTGCCCCTGTGAACTGAAGGTCACAGGTTCGAGTCCCTGGGCACCACTGAGGTTCCCTTGAGTAAGGTACCGTCTCGCTACACTGCTCCCCGGGTGCTGTTGGTAGCTGCCCACTGCTCCATGTGTGCACGTGTGATGGGTTAAATGCAGAGGTCACATTTCCTTGTGGTGCTTGAGTGTGTTCACAAAGACAGTCACTTTCACTATAACATTTGTGTCATTTTTTTTTTTTTTACACTTTTAAGGGAAATCTAAGTGTTTTTGAATGCCAAGGTGGTTTGAGCGCTTTCCTCGAGAATGAGACACAATAAATTATTGACTGGATTGGTTTAACTGGAAGATCTCTGTGTATCATTAATGTTGAGCCCTCTTGCTCTGGCTTACAGGTACAATGTGACAGTCCACGTGTCCAATGGCTTTCGGTCTGTTAGCTCGGAGATTTATCCTGTGCTGATTCAAACAGCGGTCCAGCCCAACAAACTGCTGTACACACTCTCAGTGCTGCTGGACACACAGGTGCAATTCAGCTGCAGGATCAGTGCTGGCACAGATGTGTCTTACATGTGGGATTTTGGAGACGGAACTCAGAGAGTTGGGCACAGCACAGAGCATCATGTATTTAACAGGTCAAAACAATTGTTTTAAATTGCAATGAATACAATACTGATAGTACTTTCTTCGTTATATTCAGGAATATATTTTGCTTGTGACATTTACACCAATCAGTCATAACATTAGCACCACCTGCCTGATACTGAGCAGGTCCCTCCTGCTGATGGATCAGCTCTGACTGTGCTGCACTGTGTGTTCTGACCCCTCAGAGTCAGCATCACTTCTTACACCACAGTAGCTCTTCTGTGGGATCCGACCAGACGGGCTATACTTCACTTCCCATATGCATTAGTAAGCCTTGGGTGACCATGACCCTGTCGCCGAATCATCAGTTCTCTTTTTCTGGTCACTTTTGAGAGGTACTAACTACTGCAGACCTGAAACACTCCACACGACCTACTGTCTTGGAGATACTCTGACTATCAGAATAAGACACCTGTCAAAGTGGCTCAGATCTTTACGCTCGCCCATTTTCCTGCTTCCAGCACACAACTTCAAAAACTCCAGGTGTCACTGTGATGAGATAAATAGATAATCAATTTTATTCATTTTACCTGTCAGTGGTGTTAATGTTAAGGCTGATTAGTGTATGTACACTTCAAATGAAGTACAGTGAAAGATTACATATTATATACATTTTTCTGGCACTAATTTTGGGACTGTGACATTACATTGAACAGGTGAAGGTGATGATATTAAACATACAGTTATGTTAACTCAACATGTTAACAATATTTATCCAGTTCTGAAATATTTCTTCCTTTTAGAATTGGAGAGTTCACAGTTGAAGTGACTGTACATAACCTGGTCAGTTCTGCCACACTGAGAGGACATCTGTTTGTACTTTCTGAGGCATGCCAACCTCCACCAGTGAAAAATATGGGCCCCAGCAAGATACAGGTCAGAGCTAAATCAAAGCAGACAATAGAAAAATATTACAAACACAATCCACTGGCCACTTTACAGAAACCCCTCACGTGTAGTTCCACCTTGCTGGTGCACAGTTAGAAACTGTGGCCCATCTGATGATGTCTGTGTGAGCCATCTTCTAGCTCCAGGGTGGCCAGCTCTGGTCCTGGAGATCTATCACCCTGCAGAAATGAACCCCAACCCTAATCTAACACACCTGATTCAGGTAATAAAGGCCCTGAGAGGTGAATACGAAAGTCAGGTGTTTTGGATCTGGACTCTCCAGGGTGGTAGATATCCAAAATCAGAGCTGGCCAACTCTGCTCTAGCTGTTCATAAAGACTGCTCATGGCCGTATATTCTAAGGTGGTTGACCACTCTCAGTGGTGACAGTGTGTCTAATGTGCCTGACACATTGGTACCACCACCACACACATTGAAATCTCTTACAATGGCCCACCACCCAAAGAATGTCTGGTCACTAAATGGGCTAGGGGGACTATAAGCTGTGCCTCAGATGGTCTAATATCTGTAACTGCAAAACTACAATAGGCACATACTTGGTAGGTTTTTCTAGTAAAATGGCTAATGAGTTTAAGTGTCTAATATACACCTCAGTGATAACATGCACATGTGAGTGTATGACTTACAGTACAGTGCACTAACACTAATGCATGGATGTGTGCTTGAAGGTTAAGGAATTTTATGACTTGCTAATAAATACCTCTGTGCTTCTAGGTGTGGCGTAATCAACCTGTGTTTCTTGGTGTGACCTTTGAGTCCCAGATTCAGTGCAACATCTCCAGTGGTCTCTTCTACATATGGACTATCTATAAACCAAACGGACAGGAGCTCCACATCCCACACATTCATACAAACAGACAGAATCTTAAACTGCCAAAATACCTGCTTCATTATGGCAAATACAATGCAATAGCAAAGGTAAAACTTCTCATTTTCTTTGCAAGTTCAATTTTTTGTATCACAAGTTAAAGCAGTAGTTTGGCAAAAAAAAAACCAAATTTACATAATTTCCCCTCCTCCCAAATATAGTCCATTACCCAAGCTGGTATGTACAGCCTACTCAGTTTTAGGCAGATGGTGTTAATGCTATGGCTGATGGTATATGTGATTCATGCCAAAAGCTAGCATGTCAAAACATATCTATAACAGGGGTGACCTACTCTAGAACTGGACAGGGGTGTACAGGAACAAATCATATTTAATTGAGTATTGTACTAAAGTACATTTTTGGGGTATGTGTAATTTACTTGAGTATTAATTCTTTGGAAACCCCAAAAATATTGTACATTTTTACCCCAGTACATTTCCATGAATGTTCTCATTACCTATTCGTCTGAAGCAGGAAGTCCCAGGAAGCATTATCACAGTCAGTTAGTTGGGACCTAGCAGCAGTTCCTGTGTGAATCTACTAATAGCTAGTATAAATGAGTTAACATTGGCTTAAGTCACACAAAGGCAGTGGATTTACCTAGGACCTCCCAAGGGGCCGAGAGGGGTGTGTTCATTCAACTGTGATTTATAACAAATTCCAAAACCTTTTTTCTGAAGGTCAGTGCAGCAGCTCAGTGCAGCAGGTCATTCAGCTGTTTAAATACTTAAGTATTTTAAAAAGCAAGAACTTCACTAATTCAACTCCAGTAAAGGATTGACTTTCACTTGTAGCGGAGTAGTATTTGACCAGGAGTATCTATACTTTCACTGTTGTTGTGTACATTGTCCACTTCTGGTCCTGGAGGTCCTTAAATCCAGAACAGTTTTTTTATTTTCTTGTTCAGACACACTTGGTTCAACTTATTCGTTCATTGCCAGGCTTAGTGAGTGCGTGTGGATGGGAACTACCAAACAATACTGGACCCTGGCCCTCCAGGAACTCCCCTGATCTATAGTGTGTTTTTGTAATGATTGGTGGTTCTTCAAAACTTACTGAAAATAAACAAAGAACGCGGCATAGAAACGGAACCTAAGAAGATACAGGAAACAGTCATAGACCACAAACAAAGACCAGACACAAGACGACCAATCACAAGGGCTTATAAGGAACACAAGACAAGATACACCTGGGCAAATAAGGAGTCAGGAAACAAGAGCCAGGTGAACAGGGAGGAGCTCTGCCGAGACTAGGGCAGGGCTAAGGCAACAACAGCAGACAGGAGCACATGGCAACAGAACACATGACAAAATGAACACAGACCTGAGTAATGGAACAAAGTGACAACGACAGACATGAATCATGACAGTTTTCTGTTAAGTCACAAACTTTCTTGTATTTGTTAGCTACATCAGCCTCATGGCAGCAGCTACATGTTTTTATCAGTACAGTGAAATATTAACCAGTGCATTTTCTATCCTCAAGGTTCAGGTTGTAGGCAGCATCGTTTACAGCAATTACTCAGTTCAGATTGAGGTGATGTCCAGCCCTCCTGTCAGTGTCATCAGCGGGGCCACTAATGTGTTCATCAGCCGCAGCAACAACAACAACATCACTCTGGATGGATACAAGTCATATGACCCAGACTTTCCAGATAATCGTATAAGGTTTGGGGAAAAATCAGTGCATTATTAATATTTTTGCAGTATGTTGGTGCATCAGTTTCACTGTTTTCCAGAGTATTAACCCCTTAAACACTTTTGATGCTAAGCCTGAATTTGATTCAAATGTGCACATCGTCTCCACATGAATAAACTAGATTGTGCCAACACAGTTACTGGTGGAAATGAGGAAACTGAAAGTCATAGGTGTAAATTATGTGCACAGCTGATTTATATTTTGTGATTTTTTTCCTGTTAAAGTTACCAGTGGGAGTGCCGGCCCGTAAACTCCGCTGGAAGAGCCTGTTTCAGAGAGGACGTTCTACTTTCCTCCACAGTGCTGACATTTCCTTCTAGTTCTCTCCAGCCTGACTGTGACCTGTTCAAGTTTACACTGACTGTGCACAGTGCTAATCGCTCTTCATCCTCTGACATGTTCATCACTGTGAGATCAAAACCAGCCAGGTGCGCATTTACAGCTTCAGTCACATATTTCATTAAATTCATGGGAATTCATTTTTGTTCCTACCCATGGCCCAGGAACATCTATCTATCTATCTATCTATCTATCTATCTATCTATCTATCTATCTATCTATCTATCTATCTATCTATCTATCTACCACATGTCTGTCTGTCTATCTATTTTTCCTCTATCTCTCTGATGGTCTGTCTATGTGTCACAACTTAGGTAAGGAGAGAATGCTTGTGTATATTGTGTACATTTGTAATTTTGCCACACTGGGAAAATAATGCACTGAATGTACATTATTCAAATGTTTTGACTGCTTCCTCATGAATAAGTTAGATTCAGCAACGTGAAAGACAGTGATTGCTTTTATGAAATATATTTCTTTATTTGAATCAAGCCAATTCAGTACACTATGTTCATTACTGTTAATTAATTGTTAGTTAATTATAGCAGTAAAAGACAAATGAACACAGTCTGATTAGTAATTTCTCTGCAGTGTCGTTCATTTATCGTGCAAAGAGTGCAGAGGAAACTCCATCAACTGGGATGAGCAGTTTTCTGTCACTGCTGTGTGTGAAAACTGCCCAGAAACTGTCACTTATTCCTGGAAAATGTACTTAGTAAATGCATCAAGGAAAACTGTCCCAGAGGGTAAGACATCCGGCCTTGTAAGATCTCTGACCATCATTTATCTTCTACTTTTATTATAACTTCGTATAATCTTTATATTCTTATATATATGCTTATAATTATTATTATTATTATTATTATTATTGTTGTTGTTGTTGTTATGCTATAGGTTAATTTGCTCATTATTCTCCTTTTCCCTCCAGTTCCTTTCTGTGGCAGTGTGGACATGAGCTTACTCTCTAAAGTGGGGGAGTCATCTGGAGTGACCACTCAGACTTTACCTGTTAACCACTTAACTAACCTCTCCAGTCCTTACCTTCATAAAATAACTGTCTTATTTCCACTGGATCTAAGTAAAATGCACAACTCTCTGCCTGTAACAGGAGGAAAAGAGTCTCTCAGGATTCAGAGCAGATCAGAGGGGTCAAGGGATCATTTTGAAGGACCTTTAGCCCTTTTTGATCTCCTGTCTGAGCATGACAGTGCTTCAGGTAAGACGCTGTACAGGTTTAAATCCTCACTGAGGTGTTAAGCACCATTCTCTCTAAAGCAGCTCATTAGAAGGAAAAGAGCTTGCTTATAGAGTACTCTTGATGATGTTCATTTTGTCCAAATGAACTGTACTTTCTTGGTTCTAAGAAAAAAGATTAATAGGTATGAAACCTTATTATAAGTATTTAAAATTGAATTTTAATAAAAAAAATTTTGAAGAACATTTAAGCAAATGGTCCTTTGCTCCAAACAACCCTTTTTGGCACTTTAATATCTTGCATGTTTAAAAATAATGATGTTAGTTTTGTGTTTTTAGGATCAACTGTCTGCGTTTTATATTATTGTGTGAGATCAGACGCCTCCTTGTGGTAGAATTTGGTAATAGTTACATGAATCGCAGACTGGAAAAGTAGAACTTTTCTTTAATGTCTTAAACATGAGCTCATATCTCAGATTTATTCAGGTCTAACTCTTTTCTGTCGTTTGGAGCAACCAGGTCGAACCATGTTTCTTGTTCTTTACAGCCGCCGAGGCCTCAGGGGCTTGGGATAAGGATGATTTTCCTCCATACCTCCATGCTGTGGATGCTGAGGAGGAAACAACCAGCAGGAACAGCGCCATATCTGGATATCCTGAAGTTCATGGGAATCTAGGTGGGAAACAGAAAAACTGTGCTAAAGAAACTACAGATGCAGTCATGTGCAAAAGTTTGGGTGCCTCTTGTCAAATTATGTGTTCTTCACTTTTTGCTAAATTTAGCAGATTGTGGGAAAACATTAAATGAGTCCCACTATGCAGTGGTTAGTACCAACCAACAGTGATCCAAGGAAGGAGGTGACCTGAGACAGGGTCATGGATGCTCAAGGCTCATTGATGCATGCAGAGTGTGAAGGCTAGCCCGTCTGACTCTGATAAAAAGCACAAAGTCAAAACACAGTGCATCAGTGCATCACAGCTGCTCAGAGTTTCAGTAGCATGAGAGGGACCTACTCTGTATTAAGCGGGTGGTGTTAATGATATGGCTGATCACTGTATACAGCTTACAGGTAACATCAACATGACCAACAAATTTGTCTCATTGATTATGTTTTATTTTTTAGATTATGAGTACTTTCACTCTGGGATTGAGGAAGCTGATGCGGGGCAACCTGTTGGGCGACCCACAGGTACACACAGACTGGCTTTTCAGCATTAAGTAAGCCATTGCAGTTGCAATGATATGTATCATGTTTTCAGGACCCTATAGTTTAGACGGTATGGCGCCAAATTCCGACGAGCATGAAGGGGACAACCTGGTGGACCTCAGCAGCATTAGCCGTGTGACACCTGAGAAAACCCTTCTCGATCTAGACAGAGAACTGATTCAGCCGGCACTGTTCCAGTCTTACACATTGACGGGTATCTACTGCACACACCACACCTACACACATTATGTGCAATGCAGTGTAATTTAATGTACATCCAAAAGTATCCACACAGCCCTTCTAAGAAGTGAATTCAGCTACATTAAGGTCCCTATTACTGACAGATATGTTCACACAGCTATAAACTCCAATTAAAAGCAATGACCAATGGACGGTGGTACTCTAGAGCTTACCATGCCCAATGGTCGAGTGTGGCCTTGAGGGGTAGCGTTGGGCTGTGGAGTACTCTGGAGTGCCATCCAATAACTTTGGAATGAGTTGGAGTGCAGAAGTATTCATCCAACAACAGTACCTGACCTCACTAATGCAAGGCAATCAAATTCTCACAGCAATGTTCAAGCCTTCCCAGAAGAGTAGAGGCTATTACTGCAGCAAAGGGGGGACAAACCCCTGCATTAATATTCTTCATTTAATATGAGATGCTTATTGAGCAGGTGTCTACAAACTTTTGGACAGATAATGTTTTCTGTTCATTTGCGTGCTTTCTTATTTATTTAACGTCATGTTCACCTCACCATCTTCTTGCTCTGTCCCTTCCTGTCTTCCTTCTAATGTAATTCCACATATTAAACCAGGGTGCAGTGGACCACCCAACCTCCTGACCCACCACCAGCTAAGAGGCACATTTAAAGTCTAGACCTGCTTCAGACACTGAATTTATGTTGGTAATAGCCTTCACACCCATGCTGTAAGTGTTTCAGTTCACTTTGCTTGTTTCAGGGACATCCTCCTCTGTTATCACACTCAAGCCCACCATGCTGAAACCCAAAAGCCTTTACATGCTGGAGGTCTCTACTGGTAAGTCAAACTGATCTGACTGTGATATATAGGTGAGGTGGTCTTCATCCTGCTTCTTCTTCAGCCTGTCAGTACATAAGGTGAGCTCTGAAGCCTTTCTCCACGTTTGTGTTGTCAGCTTTAGATCATGCTCTGCTGGGGAAGTCCCAGCTGGTTCTCAACACACACTCTGCTCCTAAGGGAATGACCTGCCATGTCCAGCCCAGCATGGGCCTGGAGATACACACGCACTTCAGCATCTTCTGCACCTCAGGAAAAGAGGTTTGCATTTCCATTGTTTCAGTTCTTTCTTTTTTTTCTGTTTACTATTACATCAGTTTGCTTCTATTGTTCAATGAGGTGCCAAATTATTATTATTATTATTATTATTATCAACATCAGTATTATTGGTGAAAGGGTATTTTGTGTCTTATCATTGTTCATACATGTCTAAGGCCATGCACTCACCCTTTTTATTATTTTATTTGTATCCAAGGCTACAGTCCCAAATGATTTATGAATTGCCCCGGATATCAAAAACAATGGGGATATAAAAAATAGCCCCCCAATGTAATCATCTGTCAGTCTGATCATGCACAAAACTATTGTCCCACATGGAGATGTGGTGACACACTGCCCAGGCAAGCTCTCCCTTAACCCCCCCCCCCACACACACACCCAGTGCTCACAAATCAACACTAGCCCTCCTCCTGCCTTTAATTTCCTCCCGTTGACAATTAAGTGCCACATCCAGGTTTAATAATACTGTAGCCCTGAATGTTTCAGCACCTGTATGACATTGATAAGTTTGTCTTCATTTCCTTTGCTTTTTATTTTCTCTGTTTTTTCTCAGGACCTGTTGTATGAGTATAGCTTCAGAGTGGGAAACTCAACAAAAAGGTGTTTGTATGTGGGGCGGGATTACCAGCATTACTTCAGTCTTCCCGCTGGAGACCCTTACCACAATTACACAGGTAGTCAATTCCGCAGTTGTGTTAAACAACCACAAGAGCTTTTGTAATGCAATATTATACACTGATCAGCCATAACATTAACACCACCTGCCTAATATTGAGTAGGCCCCTCCTGCTGCTGAAAGTGACTCTTTGTCATTGTGAACACATTCAAGCACCACAACGAAATGTGACCTCTGCATTTAACCCATCACAC
>JBBPDA010099299.1:0-11474 GCA_037974385.1 Arnoldichthys spilopterus
CTCTCTCTCTCTCTCTCTCTCTCTCTCTCTCTCTCTCTCTCTCTCTCTCTCTCCCTCTCTCTCTCCCTCCCTCTCTCCCTCTCTCTCTCTCTCTCTCTCTCTCTCTCGTCCTCTCGCTCATGCTTTCATGGCATTTTCGGGCTGTTTCGTTAGTCGTCAGGGCAGTGTCGCGCGCGGTGTGAGAGTGAGGTGGTTTCTCCGTGGGGAGGCTTTTTAATTTGAGCATCCTCGAGGAGCTTTAATAACTGCGCTCTCTCGTCGCTCTCGCGCCGGCTCTCTCACGCTCCCTCTCACTGTAGAACACGCCTCCCGCCAGCAGGTTCGGAGCGGTTGCCACTCTACAAGCTGACTCACTGAGCACATTGTGTGTGCGATGGGAGCCCCACACGAATACGCGCACTCCAACGGGCACGCAGCGACCCTCGCTCACAGTACGCGCTGCCTTGCAAGCATATGGCTGCGTTAGCATAGAATGTATGATGGATAACCCATAATGTGAAGTGACCGATCAGTCTGCGGGACTCACGTTTGTTGGATTGCGCCTTGATTTATCCGACCTCCCACAAAAACATCTGTGGTTGGTCAAGATGATCATTTAAGCCCCAGCGTCCTGCGCCATGTGCAGCTGTTTCAGGTGCATTCGGCCCGTGCTCAAGTCAGGCAAGAGTTTTGACTCTCCGGACCAGATGAACATGTGAGAAGCTGCGGCGCGAGATATGCAGCGGTATCATTTGGTATACGAACACCGCTCTCTCTTCGTCGCTGAACTTTATTTGCTTTTTCCGTCTTGAGCTTGTTCGCGGGTCCATTAAGTCACCGGGCCTTTTAAACCCGAGGCCTGGCCTGGCGGGCGGGCGTGCAGTTACCACCATGAGGCATCTTCAGTAAATCACTTTGTAATGTACATCTGCTACTCAGTGATTGGTTTGAGGCTCATTCGCATATTGCAGCCTTCTTACTTCTTCATCCCCCGTCAGCACTAGCAAACACACCCACCCGCCGCGATCCTGTCACTATGTATAAGAACCTGTTACCTAACCGGCTCAGAATACAGCCGTTACTGGTCAGAGCCGAATTACACAGCGGAGTAACTGGCACTTATTACAGCAGACCTTTTGATGAAGCGTGCACGCCGATGACAGAAATAGATATCATTGTTGAGCGAGCATTGTACGCGCCTGCAGAAGCAGCCCGACACACTGCCGCTGCTCTTTATCTCAGCACGGTAATTACTGCTGACATTTCAGCGCCTTTTGCCAGCTATCCTTCTGTTCGTTCCATTTTAATTCCTTTTGCTCTTCCTTTCTTCTGCGTTTCTTGACTCTTGTCTTCTCGCTTTGTTCGCCATAGAAGTGCTTGGTATTTTTTTTTTTTTTTTTTTTTTTTGCTTCCTTTGACTCCACTTGACATGATTTTCTTTCCTTCTTTCTGTTCTCTCTCACTCCCCTTCCTGTTTCTGTTTTCCCCTCTTCTGTGATTCGCAGAATCTAGATTTTCAGATCCGTCTCTTTCCAGGTAAAGTGCATTGATTATTGATTGTTCATTAGAAAACCCCGTAAGCTTGTGGGCCCCAAGTCTGTCCCTCACAGCCGTTGAGGGGAAGCTCGTATGCCAGCAACACTGTCATTTATGAAGGCGTTCATGTACACAGTTTGCAAAACGCTTACAGGGTATAACGCTGTTTTGATTGAATCCGTATTAGGCCAATGTGTCGACTGGCGAACTTCGAAATACACACCTATGTGAAAAAGTAAATACGTCCTATGGAAATGGTTGATTTTTTTTTTCAACATTTTGGAACAAGAAAACATTTCACCCTCTTCAATACAGTGCCTGCAGATAAAGGTTGAAGAAAATCACAAGAAAAGGTCACTTTGTCCATCGTGTGTACACCTAAAATATCAATAAATGTAATATTCTGTGGAGAAAGTAGATACAGCCTTGGCCCCAGAATGTGCTGACACCAACTTGTTAAAATGTTTGACCAAAATCCCCATTTGAGGGTTTTCTTGCATGTACTGCCCTTTTCAAACCCCTCCACAACATGTATGTGGGCTTTGAATAGCTCAGTCCATAACCCTCAATTGCTGGATTTGCTATTGTGCTTATGGTCATTATCCTGCTGAAAGGTCCACTTCTGATTCAGCTTCAGCATTTAATATGATGCAGAATTCATGGTGGAATCCGTGACTGCAGGCTGCCCGGTCCCTAAAGCAGCGAAGGAACCCTGAGCTGAAACGTTACACCCAAAGGCCTGATGTTTGCCTCTGTGTTCTGTTTGAAGAGCAACGGCTTTTTGTTCAACCTCCTTCTGATTCTAGACCTATTTTCACGTCATCAGTCAGAAGAGTTTCCTGCAGATCCAGTGATGAACTTTTGGAGCTCTTGGTCACTTCTTTTCACATATGATGGCCTGCTGATGGGCTGAATGTTCTGGAGCAGAAAGTCCAGGATAAATAAACAGTTGTTTGGCATCTTTGCCACTTGTAGATGATTTTTCTTAAATGATGTATTTTAAGTAACTTGGAGATCTTTTTAAGCACACCCATTCGTGAGGGCCTTAGAGGACAAAGAGGACACCAGAGGTTCTAATAAATAAAGTCAAGTCGACTTTTATTGTCATTTCAACCATAACAACCAACCAACAGTTCACACAGTTCACACAGTAAAACATTCCTCCAAAAACACACAAATGTCACCTAACCTGGAACTGCTGATTCTAATTTTATGGACATGAGGTAAAAAATTGAAGATTTACATACTTTCCATGTGACAAATGGCTACAAAATAAATGTTGTTGGTTTATATCCTCTTTAGTTGTTGGCACTGTGTCGGAGAGGGTGAAATGACGCCTTGTTCAGACGAAAGGAATCAACAGTTTTAATGGGATGCACTTTTGGTTTCGTTTGATTATTTTGGCAGTGTTCTCTTAACCTTATACAAATGAGCTGTTCTGTCAAATCTTGCCACTGTATAAAGCCAAACCATCACACATTTCTCATTGCTTTAGGCCGTTGACCCACCTGAGAGGGACTTGAACTAGTTTTAACGAAGTTTTCAAATTCAAACTCCTCAAACTGAAAATGACCGAAGAGACTGAATGGTTTCAGCCCAATTTCAGCTCAGTTAGGCATTCATTCGGATTGTGATCTGACTGTGCCGCACAGTTTGTGGGCTAATAGTGTTTTTGGGAAGGATAATGAGAATGTTGCTGGCATGTAGCATCAGTTCTGAATAAGAAAAAGGCCTGGATCAGAGGTGTCCCTGGTGTGTTCCTGGGCCCTTACTCTTATTCAGAGCGACTTTAGTTTCACACAGATCTTACAAAACACCTGAGAAACACAACAGAACCAGGTGTGTAATATTTGTGTTCCTGTTAACGCTTTACTCTGCAGAGTAGTGGACCTCCAGGTAGACCTACAACTTACAAGATCTGTTTTGGATGTTGTAAGACTGTCCCATGTAGGTAGGAACTAACCAGCTGTGGTAATATCATAAGAAATGTACTCAATTTACAAGAAAGTTGTGGGTACGTCATCTTTTTTCCAAATTATGCTTGGTCCTCCACTGGAGTCCATATGAAAAGGGCCGTCTGTAAGCCGTGCTTTTCTGTTCTGTGCTCTGACCATTCTCCACCAATAGGAAGGGTTAAGAGCCATAATCAGGAGTCATTTCTGACCTGTGCCTTCGGTCACTCCAGCCATAACGAAGCCTGGTCACGCTATGCTGCAGAGGGTCACATGGCAACCGTTCGGGATCCATTGGGACGGCAGCGCTACGGGCTGGGCAGTGCGGAAACAAAGCCCTTTTGTCTGCCTGGCAGCAGCCTCACACTGAGCCATGACCCAAATGTGCGCTCCGCCGAGAGAGCAAAGGAGAGGGAGAACGCTAAAGAGCTTACAGCCATTGACGACGCTAATGCTAGCCTGTAGTCAGAGCCAGAGAGGCTTCTTTAGCCTGCATTAGTAGACACTTCCCCGTTCCACAGGCCTGAGATTGGGTTTTAGGTTATAATGACTATGATTATGCAGATGATAAGGGAGCCTGGATCGGGACCAGCGTGGCTTTACCGTTTCTACTGAGGCCCTGTTGATGCCGCAGCGAACGATGCTCTCCTGAAAATGCGCCAAAGTCGTGTACAAGAAACCTTGTTTTGGTGATGTGTGGGGGAAAGATGTGTTTTTTAAAGGTTGAGTGGTCGGGAGAAAACATTTCATTTAGAGTGTTACAGAATGCAAGTGAAGAGGTACTGCAACAGTAAGAAGCTGTTTCAGGGAAATGCATAGTCAAATATGAAAAGAACAGCTTTGCAAGTATAAGTAATAAATAAATAAAAATAAATAAATAAATAAATGGTTGTTAATAATAATAATAATAATAATAATAATAATAATAATAATAATTCATTTTATTTATAAGCGCCTTTTAAGGCACTTTGGTGAAACTGACTCTTTTTTATTATTTATTAATTAATTTGTTTTTATTTATTTATTTATTTATTTTATTAATTACAACCAAAGAGCCAAATATACAACAAAATAAAATCATAAAAATTAACAATTATGTAAAATCAAAACATTTACACTATACATCTTAAAGCCAAACAATAAAACTGGATTTAAAATAAAAAAGACTGCATCAATGTTACAAATATCTTGAAGGGATATATTACCTCACTTATTATATTATGGGATTGTCTTACATTTCCTGTTTTGCTGGTTGTACGTCTTTAGTAGTCTTGCAGTGTTTGTTTGCTTATTTCCCAAATAACAGTACTGAAGTAAACCTAGTTGCTTCTGCTGCTCCCCACATTTTCCTCAAAGGAAATACTCGCCCCAAAATGCTGCCATTTCTCTTAATAATCGAAAGCCAGAAGGTGCTATTTAACATTATGCAAATGAGATCAAGCCAGCTGTTGCACTCTGGTTTTCCTGCATTTTCAGCCACATTTTTGGGGTGAAGTCTTGCTTTAAAGCGTGATCTCTTTGTAGTAAGACTCCCGTTAAAGTCATTGTCTGGCCAAAAATCAAACTGAAACAGCTTTCTCCTTAAAGGTCGTCACCCATTCGTTATTGTAGTTTCAGATTTAGAGACACTGTAGTGCTGATTCAGATTCACAGATTCAGAATCACTGTAAAACCAAATCAGACTCCGAGATACTGTAGTCACCAAATAAGTGATAGTGTCTTACCCTGGTCAGTCAGGCTGAACAGCTAATAGCACCGGTGCACCACTCACACGTTCCTGTGTCATCATGAGTTCTGTTTTATTTTTGTTCCTGGGTACAAAGTGTGTTCTCTTCTGCCTAAGATCAACAGAAAACGGCTGTTGTTCCACAAAAACGTCGCTTCCGTGCTCAGGACAATGACTTTTTCAAATGTGTATGTTTTCGAGAACATTCTCCATTCACTTTAAATGCTAAGTAGACTTCCAGAATATTCTGGAACTGTGAGAACTGTTCAGAAGTTTCTAGAATTGTGCACATTTTTCAAGCACTTTTTGGAATCTTTTAGAACTTTCTACAACGTTCTGGCACTGTGCAGAAAAGATTAAAAAAAAATCACCTGTTTTGCCACTGTGAAGCGTTTGTGGGCTGTGGTCATAAAATCAAAGTTCGTGATGATTCGAGCCATTTTACATAGGATTCAGACATAAGCAGGTGAAAAATAACACTTAAAAGTAAAAAAAATTGTGTAACACTGTAATCAACATTACACCTTCACTCCTACACAATCTGTCAACCTTCAATTGGCACTTTACATTACTTTACTCTATATGTGTAGTTTATATCTTGTAATATCAATGATATTTCATACTTTACATACTCTACTTATTTTTACTCCATGTCACACCTGTATAAAAGAGATATGACAATTAAACTGATTTGATTTGAGTTTGTTTTTTAGTTTTGCACAGGAGCTACAGTACTAGTGTGACCAACCAATTCGCTCGATTAGCATAGCACGTGAGTCGTCTAAAACCTGAGGCTTTGGGCACCGACCTGACCTGACCTGACCTGACCCGGCCCAACCATTACTGCTAAATGTGATTGGCCTGCTGGAGTAAACTCTGGCTTTTACACCACTGTAGTACAACTATTCATTATTAATTATTAAGTAGTGTTTATTATCCGTATATTTTGTGGATTTACTGGTGGAATAACAGCATCCACCTGCCTCTGATCAGCTGTTAGCCGCATGGTTCTAAACTCAAGTTCCTGCTGCTTAACCCTTTTGGCAACCTTAACAAAGAAAGGGAAACTTCTGTCTTGACCTGCGACCAAAAACACCACTCTTGTCCTCCATACTTTCATTGATAGGCACATTCACCCAGTACTCAACCTGCGAAGCGATTCTGGACACAGATCACGAAACAAGAAACACACCTGAGCGTGTGCATGACTGAAAAAGAGTGTTTGTTTAACCAACTACATAAATTCCTCATTACAAAGCAAACCCTTGGGTTGAGTTGCAGACCCCCACCTCATGCAGTGTCCGAACCCACGTAGTCAAGTTAGCACATTAGCAAGCTTTATATCTCCTGTGCAAACTAAAAAGCAAACTTCAGGCACCAAAATGTGTTGGCTGACCCACTGTATATGCTACTGGGGGGAAAACTGTACACATTTGTTTAGTCAAACCATTGCTTTGAAGGTTTTCCCTTTGGCTAAGTAAATATATGGACTTCCTGCCCGTTTGGAGCGCACGTCTAGCAAGACCAGCTCTGACTGGCTGGATTGTGTGTCCGTAGAGCCAGACTGAGGACTGGGGCGGTTTGGCCAATGACGAGATCTTATAAAAGGGTCGACGTCCCAACTCCGTGCCAGCCAATTGGTAATTACACCAAGTTGCTCGAATTGATTGATGAGTTGGCATGACCTGGTCAGAGAGTGGCGTGGAAAGTGAAAGCATGACGAGCACTCCCACGTTCTGACTGCAGTAGCCACAGTTCTGTGAGAAGAGGAGGCCTTAGCTCTGTTCCTCAGCCAGAAGAGAGAAGTTCAAACTTTTAATCCAGGGCCTTGATCCGTTCTTCTGCAGAAGCAGGAGACATTAACGCATTCAGTCCTACCATTCGCAGACATGTTATACCTGCCTAGACAGACAGTAACGAACACTTATAGATGTTAATCAGAGTTTTGCAGTATCTTTTTTGAAAGGAAACCTCATTCTTCCTCACAGACACTTGCTGCTCTATTGTCAGATGCTTTGAGTTTGTGTCTGCAGTGGTAACCGTTGATACATAATGCCTGATGACCACTAACATGGCTAAAAGCCCGTATCATCATCGACAAGGTGGAAATGGTCAGAAATGGGTTGTGGTTGGATTAAGGTAAGGTGTTTTTACATGAGAAGAATGCTTCCCATTTTTTTTATTTTTGTATCCATGGTACTACATATAATTCTTCCCATTTTCAGAATGTTTTCTCTACCTACATTATACAAATAGTTGCTGTATGGAGCAACGGCACTGCGAAAAAATGCTTGATCTTGTAAAAAATATTCCTAGCTTGATATTGTAAGAGCAGTAAAAGATCTTTTACTTGTTTTAAGTCATTTTATCTTATTTTATTGTGTGAAATTGTCTTCTTCTGTTGTGAGGTAATGTAGCTTGTTTTTTTTTTGCATGTTTTGAGTCCAGCATCTGCTGCTAGAATAGGCCATTGTTCTAGATAAAAGTGACTTAAAATAAGGACACAAACGCCCAAAATCAGTCAAACGGCCTTACATTTAGGATGTTTTTACTTAAATATGGTCTGTGTTGTCCAAGATCTCGTTTGCTCCAGTCTGTCTGTCTCTGTCAGTGTGTCTCGAACCTTGATTTACATCAGCGCTGCATGATCCTCAGTTACTGAGTATTAGCAAATTTTTCATGAGGCGACAGAAACGCTGATTGCTGCTGTTGCAGCTGGTGTTCTTTGTGTGTGTGGTGTTGGTAAATGCACTAACCCGGTAGCCTAGCTAACAGACACAGAAAGGCATTATCCAGTGTGGACTCTGGAAGTTAAGGGCCAATTTCCTGCTTTTTTCCACCATGTTTAGCGGGTGCAACAATAGTCCCTTCAGCGGACTTTAGCTTAGTAAGCACAGTAGGTGATTTTGGGGTGGGGGGTGGGGGGGTGTCATTGCCCTTGTTAGCCATCACATAGGGTGTCGATTGGTAGAGTGGGGGTGCTCCCAGCGGACCATCCACCTTGTTAAAATATAACAAATCACCTAGAAAGTCAGAATTAGTGCCAAATTCTCTGATAACGACATTTTCCCAATGAAGTTATAACTGCTGTTGTGAAGGTGCTCAGCTTTGGCATAAAATGCTTATTGGATGAACTAGTCTAACTGAAATGTAATGATAATAGCTAATATGTTTAACTGAAAATGTTAATACTTCACAGGGTTAAAACTCTAGTCTTCCCCAAGTTTGTAACTTAATGAATGCTATGCTAATGAATTCCACTTAGCCAGTTTGCCTCTATTTCAATATATTTTGTTTTTCCTCCGACGTGTTTTAGGCGTTTTGCCTGTTTAATCTTCAAAGGGAAACTCTCGTGCTCCCCCCTCTTAAAAATTCTTGCCGTCCCTTTGATATTCTTAATTAAAATCACACACTCTTACTCGGCGGTCTTCACCTGAGCCAGGAGCACCGAGTCTGCCAGCGAGACCGGCAGGCATGGATACGGCACGGAAAAGAACATTCCAGAAGAACATCTCATACAGACTCGTGGGGGCTTTTTGCTGGGAAAGCTCCAGTATGGGGTCGGATCTGTGGCTTAATTAAAATGGAAGGCTGAGACATTCCTGTGGGAATTAAGCTGAAACAGCTTTAATTAGTCTTTGATGAGAAAGCGATACATGGTACAGGGTGTTATTGGAAAAGCAAGCAAATTGGGCGCCCTTGTAACTGTATTACATCAAACGATTCACATCGGTGAGGATATAGACGAGGAAATGCATGTGCGTATGTGTGTGAGAGCGACAACATACATGGTCATTTCTTCATAAGTCGGTTGTGCTGTCTGCTTTTCACTCCGAGAGCAGTTTTTTCATGTTCTGCCATGGATAAGTTTAGATTAATGGCTGAGAAATGTGATTCCGGGGCTTAAAGCCGTTCAGCATCATGGAAAATCCTGCATGGTAGTCATGTGACGCTCATGTTTTTTTGTGTTTAGGAGTTCTGGGCCCTAACGTGTCTCCCGATTCCTCTGGTCTGTTCCAGAGCTAAAGCAGCCCAGGTGAATATAGTGAATGCTTGGCGTCTGTCTGGGGAGTTCTCCTGTAGAACCCTCTAGTCTCAGTAGAGTAACTTCCACCGCTAATCTGTCCCTGTGGAGACGCATAGGTCACGAATAGTCACAATAATGTCCTTACAAGTACAGAGTCCCAAAGTATATATGTAGATCTATCTGTACATATGTTCCCATTGTCAGGTATTACCTCTAGAGCAGTGGTCAACATGGGCCTGGGGCATTTTGGTGCTCCCAACATCATGATGCCAGGACAATTTTTTGTCTCTGGTAAACTTTCAATAGGTGAAAAAAACGACTTTTAATGTCCATGATATGGATAAGTTGCTAAATGGCATTTTTCAAATAAAAAGGTACCTTTGTTTATCTGTGGCTTCGAGTCCAAAAGCCCTTTTCTACCAATGCAGTGCCAGTGCCTCATCTAGAACCGATTCCACACATTTTTATTGAAGAAGACTGGCTCCACAAAGTTGCTGGTCCAAAAGGTTGAACCGATTGGCTACCGGCCGCCATTTTGTTAGCAAAAGTGTCAAACATTTAGCATCTTGTAATTTGCTGGCCGTTGTTGTTCCTTAAAACAAAAACTCAAAAATGATATCCACCTATCGCCTGGAACATGCTCGTCTGCCGTATGCTGTTTTGTGGGCGCCACATGCAGGCAGCCGTGGTTTAGTCAGAGTAGCAGTTGCTAGCTTTCACTCAGTAGCTATGGAAGTTGACTTGACTGAAAACAATGCAGCTGCAAGGACGGCAATGATCTGCTTTCCAGCAGAATACGTTCAAGAAGTAATTTATTAAAGTGTCATAAGAAGGAACAAATATTTCATTAAAAATGTTAACTATTTTTGGAACCTAAACCTCATAAAGTGCCGCTTAATATTCAGTGTCCTTTAGAGCTTTAAGGCTAAAGCTTTAGCATTGGCTAGAAAAATTTGGTCTAAAGTCAGACTGTAGGCTTAACTGCTTTAATCTTTTAATCTTTCCGTCTTAATAGCATGTCAGAAGGCTACAATATATTTAGTTTGAGTTGAAAATGATTAATAATCTTGTTTTGGACTGACCGTTAGCAGTGAAAGTTTATAAAAGGGCTTTGTTCAAATATTCTGTGTAAAAACGACTGGAACGTAGATGCGGTGTAGTTTTAGAGAAACCGAATGACTGTTAAAGACTCTACTAAAGCCATTTTATTGTATGATGAGGACAAAGACAATGTTGTGAGTGGTTGGACAAACATTGTGAGGACCACTGCTCTAGAGTTCCTGTAGCACCAGTAGTGCACCAGTCCCTCTTCTTAGAGAGTTTCACCCCAAATCACACCCAGTTCCTCATTCTTCAGTGTCTAACATTCAGAAGAGACCCTTCTAGCAATAAAATGATTCATTCCATTTGGTTTTGGGAACATCAAGACCTGAGCAGATGATCTTTTGCTGACCTGGTGCGTTTTTAAGCAGCTCCAGCTTAGAGAACAATGGCGTTAAGAGAAGAGCACATCAATTACAGCACTTAGAATGCATACGTTCGGTGTTTGCTAAGTAAAATGAATAGGTTGTGGATTTTTTTTTTATTTTGCAGTGGTGGCAATAAGCATTCAGAGTGTTGGGCACTGCTTATGGAAGCACAGATTAGTTCTTCAGCTCATTCGAAGCACTTGGCAGTTCACGAGGAGTAAATTAAACATTAGTCCAGTCTGCAGTGTGGCCAGCTCAAGTCCTCAGGGCTTACCTGCACTATTCATGTTTTACTCCATCTCACGCACCCAGGTCGACTCGAGGGCTTGAGAGCTGGCTAATGATTTGTCTTGTGTGGTCATGCAGAGAACAAAAATCATCTGTGTAGTTGAGGCAGGTGCAAGAAGGAGCAGAATAGCCCACACATTATGATGTGTTATATAAGGTACAGTATATCATGAGCCATGTGAGATGTGTTAAAACCATTGGGGCTTTAGCTGTAGGTGTGTATTTGAAGTGGGATCCGACTGATATGAAAATCTTGTGGCTGATCTGGAGATGGAGATTGATTTTAAGGGGCTAAAGTCAGCTGAAGTGTTCCGTCCGTATCGTTTATACATATAAATTAGATTTTACGCTGCAGTGGTTCTAGTTGAATAGTCTCTGCTGACAGGTAGGATTTGAACCGAAGAGTCGAATATTGAATGAATGAAAGTGACTCTTTGTCATTGTGAACACACTCCAGCACCACAATGAAATGTGACCTCTGCATTTAACCCATCACA
>JBBPDA010099320.1:131-11474 GCA_037974385.1 Arnoldichthys spilopterus
CTGGAACACACCACCTATAGAGATCAGGGAAGCTCTGGAACACACCTCCTATAGAGATCAGGGAAGCTCTGGAACACCCCACCTATAGAGATCAGGGAAGCTCTGGAACACGCCACCTATAGAGATCAGGGAAGCTCTGGAACACACCACCTATAGAGATCAGGGAAGCTCTGGAACACACCTCCTATAGAGATCAGGGAAGCTCTGGAACACACCTCCTATAGAGATCAGGGAAGCTCTGGAACACACCTCCTATAGAGATCAGGGAAGCTCTGGAACACACTACTTAAAGAGATCAGGCACAGAAAAACCAAAATATAGTGATTGTTTATGGTGAGAAAACCTTTAAGAATGTACTATATCTTCCTTCCCTACCCATAAAGAAACCTTCTCCCAGCTTTTATGGTGAGTCATATATAACTTTCTCCAACATGACTGCGATATATTAAGGCTCATATATATTGAGGCTTTTTCGGGGGTTAATATAAATAGCTGGGTTGTGCAAGCATATTAAGCTGTCATCGCTGTGAAAGATGCGACAGTCGCTGTAATCTGACAAGCCATTTTCTGTTTGCGTTTAGTGAACCGCCTGTGCTTACGTGCATAATGTTGTAACAGTGGTATGAGTTTGCACATTATGGGCGTTTGGTGTTGTTGACATGCTGTTTTCCACTGTGCACACAGTGCTGAATTTGAGCCCTGCTCACTTGTCCTCCCCCGGCCTAGCACTATGTCGCTATATCTTTAGGGCTGGTTTTCTATGTCGGCTGGTGTATTCAGTATGATTGCTGCTGGTAGGATTACAGCAGGACCACTGAGAAGAAGCATGGGTCCCTAACTCTGCGATGGCTGGAGAGTTTAGTTCAGACCATAATCTGCCACACCTGCTCTGGCTAATGAATGTCCCAAGAGCTCTTTGATGTGTTGGGTCAGGTGCATTAGTGTTGGAGGAGAAACAGGCCTGGTATGTTAAATGCACACTAAGCTCTGCTCATCAAACATTTGGGGATATCTTGCACTGTTTCTCTCATTGGTTTGGAAAGTTAGGGATCATTTATGCTCAATGCTAAATAGGCATAAAGATGCAGACGGAGCCTTCTGTCTGTACTCTGCGTTTATTTCATCTATATTGTGCACGTTTTTCTGAAAGCCAACGGACGAAATGGAGCAGTACCACCAGAACTGAAGGGGGCAGTGTAGCCAATAGCTGAATAATAGATGAATTAATTTTAAAAATGGTGGAATGCTTGTTGGCACCAGAACTGTGGGACTGATGAGGAGGACAAGCTAAAAGCTACAGTTAGCAGGGTAGCTATGTGGCTATTCGGATGCCTTACTCAGTTTCCTTAGTGGTCAAGGTGGTTAACAAGCTGGACAGCTAGCAGATTTAGGCAGAACATAGGCAAAGCTTGGCCAGATTAAGCTAGTCACACTGTTTAAATAATAACAATTATTATTAGTATTATAGACTGTTTGTTGGTAGGCCACCAAACTTTAGCAAAAACATGCCTTTTGGTCTGAGCTGGACACACTTTTTTTAACAGTCCAACATCCATTCTGTGCTCAGTAACGACAGAATTGCTTTATTTTGTTGAATGACCAATCTAGTCACATTAATGGTGGTTATATTTATTAGCTCAGTGGCTAGGCTAGCAGTAAGGACTTCTTGACACCGCAGTGATTTTCAGTGGTTGTATGGTCTAGATGCTAGGTAGTGTACTCCCTCTCAAAAAAAACATGCCTTTTAGTGTACAACATATATGCTGAAGATGCATTTAGGAACCAAACCCTTTAAATGTGTTCCTTTCCTCTGGGAAAGTGAAAGTAGTGTATATAAAGTTAAGTACCTTTGAGGGTGCATCATATTTTGACATTAAAGTGATAGAAAATTGATGAACACACAAAAACATAACACCACAAATAACACATTAAACTCTAGAAGACTGTTCCTTGGTAGAATAATGAAAATGTCAAAGAGCCAGTGGGCCATGGACATTGACGTGGTCAATAATCGACTTTCCTGACATTTATTGATTGTTTGCCCTCAGGCTTTGCTTTGTGCATTTCCCCAGAGTCAAATTCAGCTACATATAAAATGTGAGGAAAGCTGTTTGCTGGACACATTGGCCCACTGGTTCTTTGGTAAGTTGTAAGGATCACTGTAGAGCCCAACTACCTTTAACTTAATCAGGTAATAGACCTGTTTAACTCCCAGTTTTACAGTTTTCCTTACTAAAGGCGGTAATGTTCTAGAATGTTTTGCCACTTGGTCGGACCGAGAGCGCATGTTCGGGTAGGCTACATTTCTCTTCTTCTCTTGACAATGTTACAGCTAACTGCCTTTCCCTAGCCCTGACACATTCCCTACAAATATTTAGCTAGGTTAGTTAATTACATCATCATTAATTAATTCCATCATAAGCAGATCACACTGCTGGCTGGATAATCCAATCAAAATTCTTAACAAAGTAGCAACAGTGGCTGAACTACATTCCGCTTGAATAGCACACGTGCTACATGTTTTGCAGCTAACAGCTTGGAAGACCTAGCACGCTACGCTAGGCTAGGCTAATCAGTCTTATTAACCTTTCCAGGAGGACAATGTCAAATACGATAGGCTACATATCTTTTACTGTCTTCTGTGGCTGTTTGTCCATTTCTTAACGATGTAAACAGCTGTTACGGATATTTGCATGGTTGTTAGCTGTCCACATGATGCTTTGGGTTGCCTCGACCAATCCGAGGCGGTGTTTCTGACTGGGCGTGTGCATGGCAGCTATGATGTCAAAAAACCTGACCCCATTTTCCTATCTATAGATCTATACTATGGGACCAGCGCTTGAAATAATAGAGTAAATGTAATAAATAATGTGCTTAGGCCCCAGAGGGCTACAGTCTTGTCGGCCTGCCAAAGCTCTCTCCTCTCCTCTTTTTTCTCATCCCCTCCCCACCCACTGCCGCTCTCCGTCTGCCAAAGGCAACGAAGGTCCTGCTGGAATTCACCAGAACAATTAAATGGCTGGTTTGAGTCATGTGTGTTCCATTAAAGTTTCTGACGTCACAACGCTGCCGAGTTCTTGGCTCTTCGCTCAGATTGAAAACCCGTGTCTCTAGTACAAATGCTTCAATACAATATTTATTTTCGTCGCGTTGAGTCTCTTTCCTTTTCCTTTTTCCTTTTTTCTTTCACTCCGTTCCAAAACAAAGCTCGTCCTTTGGTTTCTCAGACCAAACCGGGAGCGAGAAACAAGAGCGGCTTCTATTCGATTACAGATTATTTATTGAATTCTGTGGCTGTAGGAGTGATCAAAGCACTGACCACGTGCTGGCTGCTGCGTGTCCTAGGCCACACATACTAACATTCCTCTAGCATTCTCTCCATCCTCACTTCCCCCTGACTGCTCAGGCCGAGTGCAGTTGGCTGGCCCCAGTGTCATCAGATGTTAAAGTATCATAGGGTGAAATGATCATGTTTTGAGGGAAATAATCGCACCTGAGTCACGACAAAGAGAAAAATGAGTGTAATGAGTGTAATTAGTGCATTAGTGTATTGAGATGGACGACCTTTTCACACTGACTACAAATCTCACCAAGTCGTTCAAAAATATGTTTAAAAAAATGCCTACGTAGTCATGTGATGCACAAAAGGGGCGTGGTCTTTCAGGGCGTGTGCCAACATTGAAAACAGAAGCCTCTGGTCAATAAACTACAGGCTATAATCGTATACACCAATCAGCCATAAAGTGAATAACGTTGACTCTCCAGTTACTTCATCACGGTGGCACCTGTCAGGGGGGTGGGATGTATTAGGCAGCAAGTGAACAGGCAGTTCTTGAAGTTAGTGTGCTAGAAGCAGGAAAAATAGATGAGAGAATGGATCTGAGTCACTTTGACAAGGGACTTACGATTGAGTCAGAGCATCTCCAGAACGACAGGTCTTGTGGAGTGTTACACGTGTGCAGGCTACCAACAATGATCCAAAGAAGGACAGCTGGTGAATTAGTGACAGGGTCATGGCTGCCCAAGGCACATTGATGCATGTGGGGAGTGGAGGCTAGCCCATCTGGTCCAATCCTAAAGAGTAGCTGCTGTTGCACCAAAGTTAATGCTGACTCTGACAAGAAAGGAGTGAGAACACAGCACCATGAGATGGACCTACACAATATTAGGCAGGCGGTGTTAATGTTATGGCTGATCAGTGTATGTCCACCTTATAGGCAACTGTTAAATTCTAAGGCATATAGAGGTTGGATGTAATAGGTAGGCAAACTGATTAGAGGAATGTAGCATATGGGCCCTTTAGGGGGCAGTGCTGGCTTAGTGGTGAGGACCTTGCTCTTGTGAACTGAAGGTCGCTGGTTCAAGTCCCGGCCCGACCCGGTTCCCTTGAGTAAGGGACCGTCCCGCTACACTGCTCCCCGGGCTCTTCTCATAGCTGCCCACTGCTCCACGTGTGCACATGCGATGGATTAAACGCAGAGGTCACATTTCATCTGGGTGCTTGAGTGTGTTCACAATGACAAACAGTCACTTTTACTAATGTGACCCGCTCGTTTGCATTAAAAGCGTGTTGAGAAGCTGTGGATCCTCTCAAACGTGCGTCACATTCTGACGCAAGGCCTCGCTCCTAAACCTGCAGCCTCACATTCAAGCACGCGACACGCAAACGCTCCACAACTTTTCGGGTGTGCAAGCAAAAGTTGCGAAGAACCCTTTGTAATCATTCAGGAGGCAGAAAGGCTTTTCGTGTTTAAATGGGCACGCGGAGAACCCCACATCCCTTTAAGAGCCCTTTTAAGAGACTGAGCCAAACTTATTACTGCGGATATATTTATATCTGCTCAGAAGATTCACTCCGCTGGTTTCTTCTGCTCTCGCCAGGATGTCTGCTGCTCTTTCCCATCTGCAGAAGTATAATGCCAACTGTGGTTATTCATGTTTAGGCCTTGAAGCGCCTTTTATTACGGCTTGTTTCATTTTTTTTCCCACTCGTAGCTCGCTGAAGCGGGAGATTGTGCCGATAGAGCACATCCCAAAGCTTCAGCCCGTTTGCGTTTGTCAGTGGAATGAGATTTTACTGTGATGTGAATTTGAGATAAAATTATTCCAAGAAAATAAGTCCAAATCTCATAACTAGATTTTTTTAACAGAATCCGAACACACCAGCAGCCGTTTACACCGTGGAAACGTTTCATAATGAGAATGTTGGTTGGTAGCTGTCCGTAGCTGCCCGTTGCTCCACGTGTGCACGTGTGATGGCTTAAATGCAGAGCTCACATTTCGTCGTGGCACTTGGGTGTGTTCACAATGACAAATAGTCACTTTCGCTAACAAACTGTGGCACAGAGGAGCAGCTGGAGCACTTTCATGCAAAAATACGAAAACACAATTCAGAATTGGGGAAAAAGTGGCAAGGCTTTGTTCTAACAGCGACAACAGATTTTAATTTGTAACTATGTTATTAATTATGCACCTGATATAACTAAACACAGATCAGCCATAACATTAACACCACCGACAGGTGAAGTGACATTGACTCTCCAGTTATTTCATTACAGTGGCACCTGTCAGGGGGGTGGGATATATTTGGCAGCAAGTGAACAGTCAGTTCTTGAAGTCAATGCTGGAAGCAGGAGCGTAAGGATCTGAGCCACTTTGACAATGTTCTAGTCAGAGCATCTCCAGGCCTTGTGGAGTGCTCCAGGTGTGCTGTAGTTGTTAGTAACTACCAAAAGGGACCCAACTGGTGAGTCGTGGGCACCCAAGGCTCACTGATGCACGTGGGGAGGGACGGTTAGCGGATGCTGACTCTGATAGGAAGGGGTCAGAACACACAGCGCACCACAGTCTGAGCTGTTTCAGCAGCAGGAGGGACACACTCTGTGGCGGGCGGTGTTAATGTTATGGCTGCATTGTCCAGACTCATTCACAATTTCTAGTGTAATTCATTACTCTCTGTGTAATTAACTGTAATTCCGTGATTACGCTGGAAAAATGCAGCGGAATGACAGTAATGTCCCTCCTTTACTGTGATAACAGCAGGGAAAAAAACCCCAGAACAGTCCGGTCAAGGTGTGTGTGATTTGTGGCCTGTCTGATTCGCTGTGTATTCGGTGCGAAGTCGAGGTAATGACTCTGAAACCTGTAATCAATTACCGCCTGTTTCTGGGGCATGAGTCAGATGAGGATTGCGAGTGTATGTGAGGCGGGGGTGGGGGTGGGGTTGTGCAGTAATGTGATGGCGGCATGGATCCCTCCAATCTTTAAGCCCACCCCAACCACCCCAACCACATTGGCCGATATGAAGGCTGGGGTGCTGGGGGATGGGGGGCTGCCGTCGATGCCGTGCAGTAAAGGCTACAGATGAAAGGCCTAATCTCCTGATTAACCCTTTGCTTGTCTTCGGCTTTGCTTCCAGCCTGTATCTGCTTCCTGCTATAGCCAAGCAATGGGTTGACTTGGAGATTAGGTCTCCAGATTTTGGGCGTGTCTGTATGGGCAGTGGTGGCCTAGTGGTTAGAACCTGAAGGTCGTAGGTTCAAGTCCTGGCCCGGGCACCACTGAGGTTCCCTTGAGCTGCTGTTGGTAGCCGCCTGCTGCGCCACGCTGGGTTAAAAGCTGAGGTCACATTTTGTTTGAGCGTGTTCACAGTGACGGATAGGACAGTCTTACTGCATTTACAGGGGTGCCAAAACTTTTGCACACCGCCGTATTCAACATCCCATGGCCCTCCAGCATTCGTCTTTTGTATGAACAGGGGAGTTTCTCTCCTGTCGCTGCGGTAACCGCATCTGCTCCTCGGGGAAGACTCAGATGTTGGAACATTGCTGCGAGGATTTTATTGCATTCGGCATCGAGAGCCGGTGCTGAGGGTGAATGACGGTGTACCCGAAAGACCCACCTTACCCATCCCGATAGTGGACGCACATTTCCACTGCCCAAAAAAGGAGTGGGAGCTGTTTACACCCCTTAAACCCGCCCTCAGCATTAAGCATGGTGGCCTGAGGCTCATCCTCAGTGGCCTGTTCCACTGGTCAGTGCTTTTCTATGGAGGTTCGGGCTCGGCATGTGCACGGCGATGGGCTAAATGCAGAGATGTTATTTTGTCGTGGTGCTTGGGTGTGTTCACAATGACAAAAAGTCATTTTCACTTTCTTCACTTTTGGACATGCAGTGTATATAGAACCCAAACTGATCTGAGGTCAGTTCTGAGTCAGCAGTACTGAACTGTCTGAGCCTTTATCGTGTGTGTGTGTGTGTGTGTGTGTGTTAGAGGAACTGTTGCAACAAAACTCCTGTTCTCATGATGAGTATTACAGTTGTGATTTAAAGGAAATGAAAGAGAACGGAGAGGAAATGAAAGGTGGATGAGTTGGGTGGGTGTTTGTTCTTTTTGGTTCCTGAATTCGGGTGTGTTCATACATCAGGACCAAAACAGAAGGCACAAGCAGAACCCGTTTACTAATGAAGGGCATGGTCGTTGAGAGGCACGTGCCGCATCGAAAAAGTAAAGTGAAAACAAAGTAACGTAACTGATCACAAAGACTACACGTGTGCTGATACTGTCTGCAAGCTTTATTCACATTGAAATGAAGCACGCATTTGAATATACACTGATCAGCCATAACATTAATACCACCTGCCTTATACGGAGTGTGTCTGGAGCAGCTCTGACTGTGCTGCACTGTGTGTTCTGACCCCTTTCTACCAGAGTCAGCATCACTTTCTACACCACAGTAGCTCTACTGTGGGATCAGATGGTCCAGCCTTCACTGCCCACATGCATCAAAGAGCCCTGGATGCCCATGACCCTGTCGCTGATTCACTAGTTGACCTTCCTTGGTTCACTTTTGGTAGGTATAAACTACTCCACACCTGGAACCCTCCATAAAACCTGGAGACGCTCTGACTCAGTCGTCTAGAACATCACAATAAGGCCCTTGTCAAAGTGGCTCAGATCCTTACACTCCTGCTTCTAGCACATTGACTTCAACAACTGACTGTTCACTTGTTGCCTAATGTATCCCCCCCCCCCGACAGGTGCCATTGTAATGAAACAACTCAACAGTCAATGTTATTCACGTCACCTGTCAGTGGTGTTAATGTTATGGCTGATCAGTGAATAGCTGTTGTAGTTCGTAGGCCTTCCCTGTTTTGGGCCTGTCATTATCAGAGACTAGTCCTCTAGCTACTGCTCCTGCCAAGCCAGCGGGGCTCAAACGTACCACATTTTCTCTACGTTTTTAAGTTCATAGAACCAAAGGTTACTTTACAGGATCTGCAGGTGTAGGATTGTTACGCATATTTATTTTAGTTGCATAATATTTAAATGAATGCAGATATTTTTTTCAGTTGGTGCAACTGGAAGCACAACATATGTTTCCATCACTCAGTGTAATTACATTAATGCAATTTAGCCATAATTAAAGTAATTCGGCTGAAATTACTGCTTGAATTTTTTGCGCTAATATCAGAAGATACATGGCATGAATGGACTTACAGCCGCTTACTGAAAACACTTAACCACGGCTTCATTATAACTGAACACGACTCCATAAGTGACAAACAGACTTCAGAATGATCATTTTTCTGATTTTGTGCCACTCTAATCAGAAGCTACTTAGAGGATAGCTGCAAACAAATTTCTACTTTATTTATTTATTTATTTATTTATTTATTTATTTTGTTTGTTTGTTTGAATTTATTTATTTATTTTGTTTATTTGTTTTTATTTATTTATTTATTGGTTGGCTATTAGTTAATTTATTGATTTGTTTGTTCTTTGTTTTCATTTATTTATTTATTTATTTATTTCGTTTTTTGTTTTTATTTATTTATTTATTTTCTTTCGGTTATTAATTAATTAATTAGTTTATTTATTTGTTTGTTTTCATTTATTTATTTATTTTATTTATTTGTTTTCATTTATTTATTAATTTAATTTATTTGTTTGTTTTCATTTATTTATTTATTTATTTATTAATTACTTTGTGCAGTTATTTTAGCCCCAGTCTGGCGGTAAAAATAATGTAATAAAAAATGTAATTTTTAAAATAAAAAATTCATTTAAAAAAAGTTCCTTTACCCCCCAGACTGCTCATTGCCAACTCCCACCCGCAGGCTCGGTCTCTCTCTCTACACAAGAAGGGTGGGATCTTCCTCTAACGTCACGGACAGCGCAACACGCTTGGAGGAGAACACTGACCGACTCTGTTACGTCACAGTTTCTTTTTATTAGATTAAATGCACAAACATTTCACTGGTAGTTGGACCGTGATTCTTTCCGAGCCCTGGCACAGAGCCAATTTCCCCTATAAAAAAACTGACAGGAATCCGCTGGTTAAGCCGTGGCCTGTGTTCACTGTATCTAGAATTTCCAGAAGGCCTAGAGTGACGTGTTTTCTCACGGTACAGTTCCCACCCATCGGGAAGCACAACGTGATTGCCTGATTCCCACCGCTTCCTAATTATGTTGGTGGTTGTAACATGTGAGACGTGACGTGTAAGGCCTAGAGATCCCTGAGGGTTCCTCTCTGCCTGTTGGACATATGTTTTCTTCGCCCAGAGCAGTTAAACATATGTCAACCCTGGAGTGTACGGCGTACTGTTCTCAAAACGTTCACGTGTTCTTTGGGTAAATTCTCTGCTCCCGTCCTCCAGCAAAGGCAGAGGAGTCCGTTACAGTGGGCTTGCAGCAGGACTAATCAGAGGAGCGTGGGGAGAGAACTTGTGACCATAATGCACCTTAACGTTGGCTTCCACAGGCATGCGAGAGTCTGAAGCGGCTCTTTCAGGACCTGTGCGTCATCGCGTAACTCTGATCTTACATTTTTGATTTCATGCGTCCCTGACGTAGTCGGTCACCCAGCTACACACTCCTCGGAGAGGCACACGTGTGCGATTCGCTGGACGTACGGGACTATTTCACAGCGAGTGGCCTTTTATCAATAGGACACAGATGCCACTGTGCTTTTCCAGCGGCGACTTGCATAACAATCTATTTATTGCACAAAGCTGGGCCTGTTGTGGGGTAAGGGGCTGCGGCGTGGAGGCAGGATGGGTGTGGCCCGAACCCGAGTCCATTAGGGCCTGCAGAGCCAGAGCTCTGGAACTTATTATAGAGGGTTAATGTGGGAGCAACACTTGTATCAGCAAAGTGGCAGCATCCGGCCATTTGGCTTGAAGTTTCAAGGCATGTGTCATTTTTCAATTAACATAATTAGACGACAAAAATGGAATTACAAAGTGTCATACACAGCTGTGTGCAAAAGTTTGCACGCCCCTGGTTACAGGTTTTATGTATAAAACCTTTCCCATTCAATTAGTGGGTGAACGGTGTGTTTAAAGTGAATCTGGTTTAATGTATTGTGGGGTGTGTGTGTGTGTGTGTGTGTGTGTAAATAAATAAATAAATAATTTAAATAAATTATATATATATATAATTTTTTTTCTCCAATTTATTTATTTATTTTTTCTCTCCACAGTATATTAAACCAGATTCACTGTAAACACACCGTTCACCCACTAACTGAATGGGAAAAGGTTATAAGGGTTAATATGACATCTGTTTACCAGAAAACTGTAAGAAGAGTCAGTCCTGTTGTGGAGTTGTGAATATCAGTGCATTGACAGTGGTGGCCTAGTTATTAGGCACTTGCACATGTGAAGGTCGCAGGTACAAGTCCCAGCCACTGTGGTTTCCTTGAGCGAGGCACCGTCCCGCTACAAAAAGTGTTTCAGCCTGAGTCATTTTCTGAATGAGCCACAATGCAGGGCAGCCAATTAGAACAGAGCTCATTTACATAAATCTGTCTTCAAAGCACAATAACCAAAGCAGCCTGTTGAGTTTTGTTTAACTAAAGGATGTAGAGAGAGTGATATGCTCATGAGGTACAACAACACCTAGGCATCATAAATGGACCTTGGGAAACACAACGGACCTCAGGAAATACAAGAAAAATTGGGTTTAGGCCCTTTAAATAGCATGGCTCAACAGTATGGCAGGAAACACAAACTGCTCTATAAAATCACTGCCACGCCTCTTATTCTGCGTTGGAAAACATCACCTCCACTGACTGAATTATTTATGAATCTGTAAAATGTGTAACAATGAAACAGGGATCAGAATCAGAATCAGGATCAGTTTGGTTTGGAAAAGTATGTTTGCACACACAAGGAATGCGTTTCCAGATGATGGGGTCACTCTTAACACATGAGACAGTGCTTATATAGGGAACAGTCAGTACAGTGCAATACATTACAATACACACATGGTACAATACGATACACATATGATACAATACAGTACACATGGTACAATACGATACACATATGATACAATAC
>JBBPDA010099352.1:0-34777 GCA_037974385.1 Arnoldichthys spilopterus
GATAGAAAGGGGTCAGAACACACAGTGCAGCACAGTCAGAGCTGCTCCAGCAGCAGGAGGGACCAGCTCAGCACCAGACAGGTGGTGCTAATGTTATGGCTGATACTCCTCACATGACAATAGAGGAAATCTCAGGAGCAGAGGATGGGGGGTGAAGGGGTTTAGGGCACATTTGTGCACTACTAGGGCAGTGTTTCCTGGGTAACAGCAGAGTGTATTTGGGTTGCCAGATAAATGCTGTGGATATAACGTTAATTATGAAAAACATTGTGATCTCAGTGTGACAGTGTGACAGTGTGGTTAATGTTATTAATTACAATAATGATGTAACTGCGTTGTTTACAGTGTCCAATCAGCAGCCTAGTCCAGCACATCACCCTCCCCCTTCCATCCAGCTCTGCTGTCATTAGTGAATGAGGAGGATCAGTGCAGTGTGGGCTGCCAGGTGCTGTGGCAGTGTGTGAATACAATGTGCGTGTGTGTGTGTGTGTGTGTGTGTGTGTGTGTGTGTGTGTGTGTGGCTTTGCAGAATCAGGAAATGAAAAAAAAGAAAGAAAAGATCATTATCAGCTGATCGTGGAATGTAATGTCTGGCTTGCCGAACACGTACCACACACACACACACACACACACACACACACACACACACACACACACACACACACACGCACGTGTAACCACTGGCAGTTTCGGTTTCCGTGAGCCTGCAGTGGTTGTGTGAGTGTGCGGAGTTCAGGCCTGAGCTTGAGTCACCATCAGGCCTTGATTTTCACGTTCCTTTCGTTTTTGGGGGATTTTCTCCTTTATCGACCTCTAGCAGCTTCTAGCAGGTTTCGTTCCTTTACTCCACTCTTCCCTTACGCTCCCCCTTAAGGCCGAGTAGCACAGTGTCGGTCCTACCGTCGGTCACGGGTTCGATGCCTGATGCTGTAGCCAAGAGAGCACAACGAGGCTTGTTCTCTGGGAGGGAAGGACGGCCCCTCCCCCCGCCCCGTCGCTCATGGTGTACAACGTGTGTGTGAAGCAGCACAGAAGTAGTGAACATGTTAGAACAGGTAGAACATCTGAACGTGTGTGCGTGTGCGTGTGTGTGTGTGTGTGTGTGTGTGTGTGTGTGTGTGTGATCATGATGTAATCTCATTGCTGTTCCTGTGTGTGTGTGTTTCACAGGACTGCAGCCGCTGTACATGTGATCAAATGGTCTCCTGATGGGGAATACTTCGCTACTGTGGGGAAGGTACACACACACACACACACACACACACACACTCTGTGAACAGACGTTGATCACCGTTCATGGTGTTCTTGAGCTGGAAGTTCACTGTGGGTTCAGCCTGTAGTTGTAACACACACTGACCTGTTTCTCCGTCCACGTGGTGTTGGGTAAGTGCGGTAAGTGTGGATCTTTGTAAATGACTCCCCTGCTCCTCAAAGGGCCTGTACAAGAGCTCAAATCCAGTCCTGCCCAATCAGAGTCCACCACACTCACTACGCCTGCCAGTGAACAGGTGAGCTGAACCAGGTGAGCCTGAGCGGGGAGAGGGCCGAACTGTGCTGGACACTGACCCTCCAGGACCGGAGGTGGACGTCCCTGCCCCGTGTCCTACAGTTCTCTTACACTGCAGATCAAAACAGTCATAATTTATACATGAGTTTCGTTTATGCACATGAGCTCCGTTCTGATTGGCTGCCCTCTCTCTTTTCTTTCTGTCTGTCGGTGTCTCTCTCTCTCTCTCTCTCTCTTTCTCTTTCTCTCTCTCTCTCTCTCTCTCTCTCTCTCCCTCTCTCTCTTTCTCTCTCTCTCTCTCTCTCTCTCTCTCTCTCTTTCTCTCGCTCTCTCTCACTCTTTTTCTCGTAACCTCTGAATAGTGTATGTGCCCCCAAGGTAAACCATGGATGATGTTAGGGGCGTGTTGGGTTGGTGGAGAGGTCACAATAGATCTTTCCCCATGCTTGTGAGGGTCAACGCTGTGTTAAGCATTTCTGCAAGTAGCAGCAGTGAGAGGAGCTTTAGCGCAGGATCAGAGGAGGGTAGATGCAGTTCTCTGCCAGGTGTTGTCAGCAATTCCACATCAATACACTGATGATAATACACTGAGTGGATTGCAGAACACCAGCGGGACATTTCCAACTCAGACAGTAGAACTCTGAAAGACCATGTCTGTGGTGATCCAACTCTGGTTTGGGTCGTCTCCGGGTTTCAGGTGTAGTCTGGCTGGGTCAGGTCGTGAAGCGGTGGGCAGGGGCTTGGGTTCAGACTTTAATTTTATACCCACACAGACCTGCAAATCTTTACTGTTCTGGGTGGGTTCCTGACCACAATTTTCTTAATGACCAGAGCAGTGTGCTCTCTGCTCAGCCAGTCAGTGCACGGTGTGAAAGACTTTGCTTGGTAAAGAGTTTTCAAACAAAGAGAACATCAGGTGGTGACATGCTTTGATTGGCTGGGTGACCAAGCATAGGCTCCTGGGGTCATCCAGAGAAGGGGTGACTGGGCAGCTATTGTGGTAAATCCCACCGTGGGTGTGAGGTTTTGTGCTCGCTGTGGAATGCTGAACTGAATTCTGACTAAGAGCTTGTTTCCCTTTCATGGAACTTTGGATGTCTGGCTTAAAACTAGGCGTGTGATGATGCATTTAGCGCTCTGTTCAATCTGATTCACAATCATGAAGAAAAGGATGAATGGATGTAAGACATTGTGTGTTTTTTCTTGTGTTATTCCCTATACATTGTGTCATTAAATCTGACCACGTTTCAGGTCAAATGTATGTGGAAGTAAAACTAACAAGCAGTCCTGAGTGGTTATCAGGTGCTGAGTGATTTTGCGCAATGGCTCATGTCAGTGATGAGTTGTATATTGTGGCATTGAAGCTGCTGAATAAAGTCACGAATAAGTGTCGAACAGGCCTGAAACACCTCTCCCATCGCTGACTCCTTCAGCTGCTGAATGCAAACAACCGCTTGTGGAATCCTGAGTTTTTGTGGCCTTGGAAGGTACAGTGAGCTGCCTGTGTGTCGCACTAGTGGTGGGCCGTAAGGGTAAATGTTTAAATCACCATGGAATCAAGATTTCTGACTTCAGAATATATGTAGGTGAAGTCAATTTAAGTCAGTTTCATTTCTGTAGCGCTTTTTACGACTGATTCCCTAAGCTATAGGAAGAAACCTTGGGAGGAACCAAGGCTCAGAAGGGGAACCCATCTTCCTCTGGTTGACACCGTATAACAACAACAACCTAAAGAAAAGAAAATGTCTCAGTTATAGAGGCAGCAACAGCTAAAATCCTATTTCTTGGAGAAAAATATCTAGCACAACACGTCTGTGGTAGCTGAACTTGTCTGGGACTAGTTATCTGGGGATAAGGAGCCCCGATGATGGGTATTCTGGTTGTAGAAGACGAGGGGCAGCAGTTTCTAGTGTACAGATGGGGCACAATGACTTTCTATCAATTAGGTGAAACATTGGGCTGCCCCTCTGCTCAGCCGGGGTGAGTGGGTTCTTCAATCAGAATTGACATTTGTTTTCCCCACACAGTAAATTAGATTAGTCTATTAGAAAAGAGTAAAGCCTGTTTCTGTGTTTCTGCATAAAAATGTTTAAAGTGCAGTTTTATCCCAAAGACCTTTAGATTTTCCCACATTATCCAACAAATCCAACCTGAGGTTGAAGATCCAAAGCTGTTATTCAAAAATGTCTTATGTTCTGATGATCTAATTAAAAAAGCTTAGAATGATGGGTGTGTCCAAATCCATTTTGCTATTTTGACAACAGAAAACGTAGACTCCATACTATCACAAGGTGCAAAAAGGCAATCCTAGCTCTCTTAATTATTTAGAGGCATGTTTTGGCCTAACATGCAATAAGCCAATCAGAATAGCCTGTCACCTCCCCTTTAAAAGCCAGGGGTGCATGACCTGTGTTGCATTACTGTTACAATCGTGTGTTTACTAGTCAATTAAATTGGTTTTTGGTGAGGAAACAGACCTGCTCGTGTGCAAAGTGAAGATTCACATTAGTCTTTTGAGTGCCATTAGCACACTTCAAGAAGTGAACTTTGTTTGTAACATGCGTTGTGCACCCGCACATTACTAGAACACACCACCTAAAAATCGTTTATTGGTTATTATTATTATTATTATTATTATTATTATTATTATTACCTGTTCAAGAATTAAAACAAAGTTTCAGATTAGTGCTGGTATCAATATTAACCAATAACCATTTTTCATGAGCAGTTAATTGGCTTCGTAATACTGCTTTGAGAAAAGTTAGTTATATATAGAAATGAGCCTCTAGCTCGTCACTAGGGGCCCAGTGTACTAAACTATTGCCTCAGGCCCAGGCCCCTAATCAGACGCATTTTGCATAATTGTTGTGGACAAAACACAAGCCTCAGCGTGCAGTTCATGGATGATGTGCTTGCTTAAATGCAAAATGCACTTCTCTCCCTCAAGCATATGCATTTGCGGAGTGTTGAGCAAAACATGGGGGAATCATCTCAAAACGAATGGAGAAATTACATGTGTGACTGATTACATATACCGTTCCTTTACTCAGGTTTGAGCAACTTAGTGGCTGCTTTTTCATATTTTTTTTCATTATCTTTTAAACTAAATCTGCATTAACGTCTCACAAAAGATGTGCTGAGGGGCTTTCTTTAGCAATGGCAGTGTTTAGATGGCAGTATGAACCTTGAACGTGTGCTTGAAAAATGTTAACCATTAGAAATAGCACTGTTTAAACTCTCAGATCACATGTACATGTGGGAGCAGACGCAGAACATGCTGTTATGTGACCACAATAGAATCATACCCCTGCAGAATGCCTTGAGGAGAAAGAAGTGGATGTACTATCTCTTCATCACTGAGCTTTCATTTCTGATTTGTGTCAATTTTGATGAATCGGTGTCAGTGGGCAGGGCTACACAAAATGTGCATGAATAGTCTTGTATTATTAAACTGAACGTTGTATTCAGGCATATTGGGATCACATCTAGGCTTATTGTGCAATATGCCTCACTAGTATGTGCCTTTAGCCGCTGAGGTTTTTCTTAGTGTTTCGAATGAATTAAGGAAGTTACATGATCCTGGATGCCTATGTACTCAACAACTATAGGCCTATCTCTAATCTCCCTTTCACTGGCAAAATTATTGAGAATGTAGTTTACAACCAGATCAATGCTTCTTAAACCTAAACGGCTGCTTTGATGACTTTCAGTCAGGCTTTCGCCAGCATCACAGCACTGAAACAGCTCTTACTAAGATAGTAAATGACATTCGTCTGAACACTGATGCAGGGAAGATAATTGTGTTGGTGCTACTAGATCTTAGTGCAGCCTTTGACACTGTCGATCATAATATTCTCCTAGACAGGTTAGAAAACTGGATCGGGCTCTCCGGAGCGGTTCTCCGATGGTTCAAATCTTACCCCGAAGGCAGGGGATATTTTGTCTCAATCAACAGTTACAAATCAGCGAAAACCAATATGCCATATGGAGTTCCCCAAGGATCCATCCTTGGGCCTCTTCTGTTCAGCCTCTACATGCTTCCTCTTGGCCAGATTCTACAAGAGCACAAGATGCCCTATCATAGTTATGCAGATGATACTCTAGCTATCTCACCTAATGATTTCAGTCCTGCAGACTCACTGTGGTTATGCTTTGAAATGATGTCTGGATGCAACATAAATTCCTACTGCTGAATAAAGACAGGACTGAGGTTGTTCTTTTTGGGAACAGAGAAGGAAGGTTGCAACTTCGTGCCTATCTAAGATCCAAGGATATAAAGACCACATCCCAGGCAAGAAATCTTGGTGTTATCATGGATGATTATCAGGTCTGCTCCAACTGTGGCCAGCTTCAAAAAGAGATTAAAAACAGCCTTATTTGCCAAATCCTTCAGTTAGTATTCTGTTTTATCTGTTTAACTATGTATTCATTTTATATCTTACTTTATCATGCACTTTATTTTTTATTCTCATTTATTATTTTTATTTTATCTTATACTTAACTTTATTCGTTTTATATCTTACTTTTATCATGCACTTTCTTTTATTTTTTTATTTTCATTTATTTTTATTTCTATTTGTTCTTATATTTAACTTTTATACATCTCATGCTTTTCTTTCCTTTTATTTTAACGCCATCTATGTAAAGCACAATTGACTTGCCTTGCCTTGCCTATAAAACCTTAAATTATTATAGTCAAAAATAACAAAGTGGTAAGGCTAATGTGTCTTAGGCTGTTGCAGTCACAGCGTGATCACAATTTGGTATTTCTTTCCTTTCTCACGACCCCACAAAATGTACCTTTGAACATGTTTAACACTTCCTGACCAGGCCATAGGTCAACTCCTATGATGGCTGGTGTGATGCAACATGTGATTCTAAGCACAAATGTGTGTCATATGGGATGGGTTATATCAGTCAGGGAAAAACTCCCTTCTGAATGTCCACTGGTGCTGGAAGGAGGGTAAAGGAGCCTTGTGTGTGTCCATGTGTTCGTTCAAGGAACAGGAAGCAGTGCTGCTGGCCACAGCCCAGCCGCAAGCAACCGGCCAAACACACAGTCCAACAGGAGGCCCTTTGTACTGACCCCTGTGCCATTTCTGAATTCCTGTGCTGTCCACCTCTATCGGTAGAGCTGGTGAGAGAAGCACTTGTTTGTGTAGATGAAGTGTGTGCTGTGGTTTGATATGGGACAAACCTGTCGGTCATACTGAAGATATTTTATTACTGTTCTTATACCATGCGTACAGTTTTGGAGAAGTGTTAAGGCAAAGCGTGTTGTTTATATTTCGATGGATGTCAGTATTCTTATATCAGAATCAGAATCTGATTTGTTCGCCAAGTACATTCACATAAGCATGATTTTTGCCCGATGGTGACTATACAGTACAATGTAATACAATTCACTTGTACACATACTGTACAATACAGTACATAATAGACTATGCCAACTACAATGTGCAATACACAATATACCATTTACTGAATAAACCATATGCATATATGGTGTGGTACAATATCGGGTCCACTTTGCAATATACACTACAATATACAGAGTATATGTAATTCAATCAATATACAGGATATAGACATTAATACATATATACTTATCAATACAGTATATGAGTAGTGCACAGTATATGATATGTGCAGTTTGCAATACACAATTTACAATAAGCAGATATTTTGATTTTTTGACATAATTTTGACTGTTGTACATAAATACATAAGACAAAAGTAACAAGTAAGGAGACTATTTAAATATCAGTGTTTATCTAGTGTTTATGCATTACATAATGCACTGTTGCTTGTTACATCCAAACGTTGGGAAATAATTTCCTACGCTGGTTATGAAAAAAAGAGAGAAAAAAAGAAAAAATGCATAAATAAACAGCAGGTAATTGATGGTGCTGTGCTGCTGATTAACTGGCCACATAAGCCAAGGCCCAACTTTGTGGTCTGGCCTGATTCTTGTCACGAAAAGTCTAGTATCTTGAGTCATTATAAGCAAAATAAGAAATTCTTCACTATTAAGATTAGAGCAATAAATCAGTTCAGACAGTTATCGTCTGCAGAATGATGATGCTATCTTGAACTGAATTCAGTTGTGAAACACCATTTGTGAGACAGAACTTAATAGCCTATAGCTTCCATTTCTCCTGAAGGTTATATAATTGCCAGGCTAACTTCTTAAATTCCCCAGTGATTTAAAACACCGACTGTATTCTCTACTGCCTGAGATGCTGCTAACAACCTGTGGTTCTCTGTGCTTATCTTGGAAAGCAAAATATTCAGAAGCTGTTGTGTTACTGCTCTTCTTCTGCACATGCTTAACCGTTTTACTCACGAGCAGAGAGTCCGTCTGATTTCCTGGAGTCTTTGCTGGACTGGAAATCAATGTTTTTTTGCTGTGTAGCTCACAGAAATGATCCAGAATATCAATTTTCATTTCCACAAACAACTTCTCCTCTAGTTTAGTGTGCCTCCCTCTCCCTCTCGCTAACCCTCCCCCTTGCTCCCTCCCGCCCTCCCTCTTCCTCTCCAGTCAGAACAGCCCTCCCTTGCTCACTCATAGTCTCACTCTTCCGCACGTTATCCCACGGGATATTCTCTGATCAACACGAAGCTGCTATGCGACCGCATCCTACCTAGACATGGCACATGGACTGAACTCCTTTTTGTCTTTGAGTCCAACGTACCACATGAACTCGGCGGGGGAACACTTGGAGAAATGCAAGGTGTGGGTTCTGGATTTGGGTACGTACTGCAGATGCTGTGCCACTCTTAACTTGTGTTGAACACCTAACTGCTTCACGCCACAGCCTGTTGATTCTCATTTTAACCATTAAACAGCAGACTGTCGATAATCAGGAGAAATATGGCTTATCAGTCATTAACATGGTTCTCAGCCTGAAGTGCGTGATTCAGAAAGCCACTAGTTATTTATACACTTGTCGTAAACACTTCATCCAACTTTTTTATAGCACTTGACATCTCAGTGACAATAGAGCGTGATCTCAGTGACCGAAAGCAAAACGTGTCATATCGTCATTTACGTAGGTGTCAGCCACAAACGTGTGAAATATGAATCAAATGGTAAATTTGTTCATTTCCACACTTTACAGAATGGTTCTCTCTGTATTGTCCTGACTGTCCTGGTCTCACCTGCGTGTCGTTGCATGTGTCGTTGAAGACAGAGTCCCTCCAGGGTGTGTGTGGGACATTCTTTACATTTTCTCCTACACACTTCGTGTGCCAGTCAGTCTCTGTCATGATTGCTCCATAAGGAGGCACTGATTTTTAACCAAAAGCTGTAATTGGAATTCCATGCATTTGGAGGTGGTGTGTGTGTGTGTGTGTGCTTGTGTGTGTGCATGCTTTTTATATCTGTAGGGTACAAGGAAACAAAGAAATAAATCAGCTTGTGGAAGCCAGTTTATTTGTGGCTGTACTGGCAGCTTGTGGAACTGGGTGGTTGAAGAGCTGCCATGCAGTTGGTGCCTTCTGAGTTGTTCCTCAGTATTAAAGGACCCACATCCTGCATTTTTCTTCCTTTACTCTTTTCCCCTGATGCCTGTTTATGATGTCTGTGTCTGTTATACATAAAATACATTTAGATATATTTCATATTTTTTTAACTAGTCCTTTTTTAGTGAAAACTTTTCAGAAGTCTTGTTATCCCTTTGAAATAAACAGGCTGTTATTGTTGCCATGCCTTTAAAACAGTTCGAAGTCCAAGATCCCTGCCCTGATTGCCCACCCTGTATTGTACCTTCTTCAAAAAGAAGTTTTACCTGAAACACTTTTTTATAACTTAAGCATGAATGGGCGGAGCTAGCTAGTAGAGGCGGATATATGTAAATGCTTTAGTGTCTGTGACATTACTAAAACAGTGACTTGAACACTGCTTTGTCTCTGGACTAGGGTGAATGTTATGTTTTTGGAACTGATAAAAATTTTTAAGTGTTTACATAATACATTACACTCTTTAATTATAAAAAAGTGAGGACAATTATTTCCGTGATAAGGGTTCTGTAAAACTCTCTGTTTAAACATGGAGGTGCGCACATGTGTGTGAGTCACAGAGGCCTAGAGGAAATGAACCAGACATCTCAGCCTAATTGGACTTGGGCTGATCTTACAAACTTTATAGGCTACTTGTCACAAAAGTGAAGATGTGTGTGTGTGTGTGTGTGTGTCTAGGTGTGTATGTTCAAGCTGGATTTCACAGACCAGAAGACTACGCTTTAGCTTTACCACTGAACTTGTCTCTCTTGTGCGCTCACATACACACACACACACACACACACACACACAGTCCTGAACTTATTTTACACTCTGCAGCACAAGAATGTGTCACGACTGTTGACTTTTTCTGTTGTAAATCAGGGTGGACAGAAGACCCTCTTCTAATATTAGCTTCACGCCAAGGACTTCAAAGGGAAGACTAGAGTCGTCCTGACACTCCCACCTCTCAAGAATCTTTAAACGAGAGCTCTCAGAAAAATGGACATATCTTACTCTGATTAGGTTGTTATGGCAAGCAGGACTAAACTGTTCAGTCAAAATTAGATCACTTTCACTTCACTCATCACTGTCTGCACTAGTTTTTAATTGAAAAAAATGCTGTAGCCTGGGACGCTCAGGGGTTTAGGTTATGATGCTTACTGGTGTTTTTCCTCGACTGTGCACAGCTCGGGTGTCTCACTGTGGAAGCCTGTCACAGTCGGATGCTTTTCTGTGTGTAAGTGTGTTGTGCTAAGCTCGTTTCATGCCTGCACCCTGGCCGGTTACTGTCATAGTTAACTACATGACTGATTCTGTGTAACCCACATGGGCAGCGGTGGCCTAAAGGTTAGAGAAGCAAGTGTGTGACCAGTGGATCACTGTTTCAAAACCCACAACTAGACACCCACAGCTGGAGTGCGCTTGAGCAAGGCACCTAAATACCAAATACCAATTTTCCCTCAGGGATTAGTAGAGTATATTAAAAATCCCAGGTGTCTTAGCTGTGACAGTGCTTTATTTTTATTTTTTATTTTTTCATCATTAGACTTCAACAGTCAACATTTGTGTGATTGTAGCTTGTAGCTCCAAGTGGGTGATACACTGATAAAAGGTTTGTATCCATGTGGGAAAGATTCTTCGTGCTAGCATCTTTTGAAGTTAACATCCATTTAGTCAGAGTTTCCAAAAATGTGCATGGCCAGTTGGCCTCTAGGTAATGAATCTAACTGGTTATCACCCGTGATGAGAAGCGCCACCTAGTGAAAAACGTCAAGGAAAACTCTAGTGCTTCACTAGCCAATATCCTGTGAAGTAAAAGGTCAAATGTCACAGAATTACCACAATCTTTGGAAGCAAATTAAACGAAATTCCACCCACGTGACACATTTCAGTATCTCAAACTCCACTTAAGCTAAATTATTGGCAGTTGTTATTTAAAGCACTGAGCTACGTGTAGTTGCTATATACCAACATACTAACTGTGCATTAGCCAATTAACCAAGCCAGGAAATATTTAGCTATTCTTAACTTTCTGCTACATTTTAAAGAATCTCACTAACAGTGAGATTTACAAGCATTAAAATTCTACAGCCTGCATCTATGTGAACATCTCTGTATCTCTTTTTTTTTAAAATTATAGCTATGTGTAGCCTACTTTTAAAGAGTGGATTTAGCCGTATGCTGTTGTAACCAGTTTAAAAAGGTTATTTTGGTTGGAACACATACATCTTTTGTTCTGTTAAGAGCAAACTGAATCCGTTTTTTGTTTTGTTTTGTTTATGATGTTGCACTTGTGATTCTTGGAACGACAAGCATTAAAAAGCATAGACCCGCACCGGGCTTCAATTATGGCAGCAAAGTAACAATTCTACTGCACTTTTTTACGCCATTAAACAACGATGTACATCATTTCTACATGCTTCCAGTAGAAACACTGATTTTTAATTTGCAATAAAAAATTGTAATTTACGAAGTAAATACAGTTTATTTTACCAACATCGTCGTAAGTTTATAGTGAGATACAGTGAGAAGCCACATAGAGTTTGTGACCTGCCTTGATAACCAGTGAATTGTAGTAGCAAAAAAATAGCCTAGAGTGAAGACAGTACATTACTGTCGACATTCACGCTACTCTCGATGAAGAAAGCACTACTGCACTTCATGTGTAGTTGCCACATGCAAAAAAGTGCCATGGTTACCAGTTCTGGAATAAAACAAGCTTGTAGAAAAAGAACAACCATGGTTCTAGTGGTCATGAGTCTCACTGTCATTGTGCTAACAGTGTCAACTTCTACTTCTAAGCCATGGTCAGCTTATATGTCTTATATTCCTGTCCTGCTGATAACACATTGTTATGTGGCTGATGTCCCTGTCATTCAGCCCTGTTCCTTCCTGCTCCTTGTAAGACTGAGCTGCATGTCAAGCACAGAGGAGGCATCTGGCAGGGGCCCGATGATCAGTTGGATCTAGCAGTGGTTTGGGCCAGCACTACTAAAAGCTGCCTCTGTTCAGGTGCTCAATCAAGTTCCCACTTCCTTCCTCCAGACAGCCACATTCAGGCAGGGAAGCTTTAGAATACGTCTCACGTAGTTTGCGTATAGTGTGAATTAGAGCTGTCTCTTTTTTAAAGCCTCGGAAGAAAAGCCTTATGATACATACTCCATTGCTGTTCTGGGGACTGTTGGTGCTTAGTGATTGAGGTGGGTCTGACTAGCATGTATATGAATAGAAGTTTCTGTTTCTGAGCGCGACGCCCTGCATCACTGCAGGTGGCCGCAAATGCAACACCTCCTGCTGAAGATGAATGTCGTCTGGTTTCATGTTTTTTAAAGTTCAAAGTTTGCTTTACACACACACACACACACGCACCTACATACCTGAAAAGCTGAGATTGCAATCAGTGGTATTGATGGACTGACTCATTCTGAATGGAAGACTGCATCATTTTCATACCTAGGACACGTAATCACGAGCAGCATTTTTCAGAAATGTGTGCTTGTGGGCAGAGAGTCCTTGTGTGTTTGGCTGATAAAGCCACGCAGGCCAGTTTCAGTTTGAAGCCCTAGGACTTTCACTTCAGGCCGGAAGCTTTCTTTGAAACACTCCGTTTTTGGTGCCTGCAGAAGAATACAGTGCATTCAGGGGACATGAGTTTTGAATTATGAGATGACATGCTACCACTTTTATTCCAGTATCCATACCAGTTTGATAACAACATGGATCCCACTGTTTCCCATACATTGATTCAGCCAATCAACATAGACCACCACAAAATCTAGGAGCTGAATGTCCAGCAGGAGGGACCACTGTGTCCAGTAGTAGCAGCTCCTTTATAGCAGCTCCTTTAGAATTACATTCTATTACTTCAAAGACCCCAAAAATACTGGATAATTTGTTTCAGACAAATCAAACATATGATTTTACTACACTTATCAAGTCAAGTCAGTTGTATTTCTATAGCACTTTTTACAACTGATGTTGTCGCAAAGCAACTTTACAGAATCCGGGTCCGAGCCCCTAATGAACAAGACTAAGGCGACAAAGACAAACTTCCTACGCTGTAGGAAGAAACATTGGGAGAAACCAAGGCTCAGAAGGGGGAACCCATTCTCCTCTGGTCGACACAAGATGGCGATAACAACCAAAAGAAAATAAAAAATATATTAATAATGATGTCAGTTTAAAGAGGCAGCAGCACATTTTTGTGCACAGGTGTGGCGATGACGTTCAATCAGTTCTTTGGAGGATAGATCTGTTCATATGGGCTCCACTCAGTAGGAGTGAGTGGGTTCCAACGGTAAAAACTTCAACCAGAAATAGGCTTTTGGGATGGGTCAGGCCGGTCCAGACAGCAGTATGGGACAGGATCACTGGTATCTCAACAGAGTAGCTCAACAGAGAGAAAGAGATAGACATAGATAGATAGAAAGAGGGGGGGGGAGCATGATTGCCATTGTGCAAAATAAATGAAACTAAAATGATAAAACAGACACTCAAGGCTGTGCTTGTTAGGTGATTTGACCCGGCTGCTTTCACAGAACAAGGTTTGCAATGACATATTTTGACAACTTCATAAACATCATTTGGTGACAGAACAAAATAAGCTGACTAGTCAGGTGTTAACAGACCTTGTGATAACCCCTCATACTCAGCATTGCCCCTCCTACTAGTCATTTGGCTCCTGGCTGCAGAGGACAGATACTTGCCCCACAGTCAAAAAGACAATGGTCAGTTTTGACTGTTATCTATCACAACCATAAACTGTCCTATCTCACTCACACATCCACACCATGGCCAGTCCACGTCCACCCCCCATGACCAACTCCTGAGTGGGGGAGGGTTGCTGGTTAAGTTTGGGGTGCAGCCGTGTGTAAGATTTAGAAGTTTCTTTACAGTGTGTTTAAACACAGTGGTGACTCCTTGATGTTACATGACGAACTACTGGGCTGTGTCAGGGACATTTCTAGAATGCTGGTTGTACTACGTCACAATCTAAATTACGAGGACACAGGTCAAGCTCTTAAAAGTGACCATTTGTCATTGTGAACACACTCAAGCACCACAACGAAATGTGACCTTTGTATTTAACCCATCACACGTTCACACGTGGAGCAGTGGGCAGCTATTAATAGCACCTGGAGAGCAGTGTAGCAGGATGGCACCTTGCTCTAAGGTACCTCAGTGGTGCCCGGGCCAGGAATTGACCCTTCAACCTTCAGGCCACCACTGCCCACATTGTAAGGACAGAACAAGTTGCATTAAAAGCAGAAAGCTGTATGTGTTTTTTACTGAATCCTCTAACTCGGCAAGTTTAACCAAAGACAACTAAATGGTCTCTGATGTTCTGATGTGTCGTACACTATAGACGTGTGTCTTTGACTCAAAACACACACGTTGCTGGACCATGTTATTTTGACCAAAATTATTACCCTTTCTTAGACCAGGCTTCACCAGCTCTAGGCCAGTGTCCAGCAAAGTATGGTGATGTTCCTGCTCACACACACACCTGATTCAATCCAGCTGTTAATTTACAGGTGTTGAAAGAGTGTTTGAGTAGAAGATTCACCCAACTCTGCTGAACATCAGTCTTTCAGGACCAATGCTGGAGAACCAAACAACCATTACTGCTCTTCGGGAGGTCTGGATGCTCAGAGGGTACAGTAAAATGCAGTCATAGCTCATTTGCATATTTCTGATAGCAAACAATACATTGTTGTGCTGTGCAGTCCTACTGTACAACAAAGCTTTGGATCAGATCACTTGACATGGAGCTGCACAGCTGGAGAGGCCCTGTAACTACCAAAGCAACGCAGGCTTATGGCTCAAAGAGAACACACAGCATCAGTCCCTGTGGAGTCTGGGGTTATATTTGGAGCTCTCTCAGACGCTCTGGGCTGGGCTAAGATTGTGTGGATGTAGTGTGTGTGTATGGTGTGCAGTGTATATGTGTATTCTTTTAAATCCCTTCAACTGTGGATGCATTATTTAGTTCTTAATCCCAAAGCTAATTCAGTACATTTTTTTAAAATATGGTTTGCACTTTCTACCAGCACATGCACTAAGCCTTTACCTGCCCTCCTGCTAAAAGCTGCTTCCTCCTGCTCTGAGCAGCTTTACTCACTCACTCACTCACACACTAGTGTTTTTGGATGTAAATGCAGATGAGAGCATTAAGCCTGGCCACACTGATGCCTCAGGTAAGAGCTCTAAAGCAGTGAGCTAGAGGCTGAGTCTCACAAGCTTTACCTCTGATTGTCACCTGGGGCCAGGCTGGATTACACAGTACGGCCAAGAAGTGAATGTGCCCAGCTATCGCCGGTGGCTAAATGGGGTAAATCCTGTGTCTCCATAGACCTCCATTCAAATTACCCTTAGTTTTTCAACTTCTGCTGCTAGGGTTCTCATTCATACACTCACATCACCCTCATCCATTTACAACTACGCTGATGGTCTATTCAGTCTCATACACAGTTTAAAATATTGCTTCTCACCTTCAGAGCTTGCTCCTCCCTACCTCTCAGATCTCCTCACACCTTACTCCCCTGTAGTAACCTGTAGCAGTAATCTTCTGTCTGACCCTCACACAAGACTTTCCACTAAGACTCTCCTTCAGTGCTGTAGCCCCCAAACCCAAGAATTCTCTTCTTTCAGTGGTTGCTGTTTAGCCTCCATTTCTTTTTTTTAATGTACACATTTTTTCTGTTCAGAGGCATTAACAGCATAATTAAAACAGTTTAATTTGACTCATGGTGCTATCAGATAATCAGCACTGTTCATTGTAATTTTTTATGTATATACTGTTGTCATCATTAACTTTGGGACTGGTGTTACTGTCTCAGATTTTAATGCTGGAAGGAAGTAAGCCTACAGACTTATAAGGGTACATAAGCCCCTGAGCAAGTCCTGTTGAAAAGAATAGTATTCTATTCTACCTCCATGGTGCAGCCGGAGCAGGCAATGGCTCCCTACTGGTGACAAGCTTGCAAATAACTCACTGAACAACAGTTTGTTTCCTGTTTGACTGAGCAGTGAAGGAAGGTGTGGGGTTTCATAAAACGTGTTGCTTATTCGGGTGGTTTTACATTTTAAAGTATGTTGTTTATCAGATGTATTGAATTTTGTCAAAGCCCTAGTGATGACTAGGGCTGAACGATTTAGGAAAAAAAAATAATGGAATTGCAATCTTATATGTACAAGTTGATTTTTCACATATAAAAAGTCAGGGTTTGAGCGCTCTTTGTAAATGTGCCAGAGTGCCGGGTCCCAAGCTCTGCATGATTAGAGTTTGTCATTATTATCAACTCCCCCAGTTTAAACTCATCAATATTTGATATTATAGGACATATTTAATGTATTAGCCCTTGTTTTGTGCAAACTGCACTCTTTAAAACTGTTATTTCGATATGAAAGGGGTAAACTGTTCAGCCCTAGTGATGACTCGGTAGTGTACTGTGAGTCATATTGTACGTGATGCTGTTCAGATTTCAGTGTCATGTTTAATAGTAGTTAACAGTGAGAAATGGTGCCTGATGTTGGCCTTACTCCTGTCCATTCAGAGCTGTACATAACATAAGGCTGTGTTTGTTCCATTCAGCTAGATTTAAGTGCTAATTGGTGGAGCTGAGTGTTATTGTGGCCCTTGTGGTGTTGAGGGCACATGTGTAAAGGCTATAAACCAGGGTCAAAGGTCGCTGGTCATGGAGTGGTTTCAGATTACACAGTGCGAACTGAAAACATATAATCCCTTGTCACTTTGCCTTCCTGTGGAAGACGAGCACTGCAGCCATACACTGTATACAATACTGGGAGCGCCACCTACCTTATATATCCTCTATACAGATTTACAGTCACAGGACTACCATCAACCACCTGTTATCTGAGTGGTAGACTATTCTCAACACAGCAGTTGTAACACAATGGTAACACAATGACAGTGACTGTATAAGGTGCGACGATGTGGCTCAGAGTTTGAACACGTCAGTGTCACAGCTATTTTGACACCTTCAGCCATAACATAAATACCACCGACCTGACAGGTAAAGTGAATAACATTGATTATTATAGTTATTTCAGCACAGTGGTACCTGTCAGGAGGGGTGTAATATAATAAGCACCAAGTGAACAGTCAGTTCTTGAAATTGATTTGCTGGAAGCAAGAAAAATGGGCAAGCGTAAGGAACTAAGCCGCTTTATTGTGAGGATTAGACGATTAAGTTAGAGGATCTCCAAAACGGCAGCTCTTGTGGAGTGCTCCAGGTATACAGTAGTTAGTACCTACCCAAAGTGATCCAAGGAGGGACAACTGATAAATGTTACTGCTGGATATTATAGAATGTTGCATAAACACACAGAGCACCACAGTCAGAGCAGTTGCAACAGCATGAGGTGGACCTACTCAGTATTAGGCAGGTGGTGTTAATGTTATTGCTGATCGGTTTATATCCGGCCAAGAGTAAAACTGGAGACAAAGAGTGCATCAACAGATGATCTCCCGTCTCCAACTGTACTGGCATACAAGATATGCGCTTCTAATGAAGTGGAGAGTTTATACTTTTTGTGTGTTTTATGGACTCATAAAACATCGATTTTACAGTCAAGTGCCATTTAGGAAGTGTAAGTGTAAGTGTAAGCAGTAGACCCCAGGATTTACTGTAAGTCTGAAGCAAAACAACCCAAAAGATTTACATTCAGGGCTGTAATGTCACACCAAAGACATTTTTGGCACTTTTTTCACCTCAGTATTGTGTATGTGTTGACATACCTCACTTGAAACAAAATTAGACCCTAGATTGTATTGATTGTGTTAAATTACAGTTCCTAAACTAACCCAATTAGTAAATCTAAAAATGAAGAGTTATTTAACAACTCTGCATGTCAGTGATCCCATGTGTCCTTAAGGATCAGCCTGCAGAGACAGTGGAGGTGGATCTGTATGGAGATCAATGAGGAAGAAAAAGCCTTATGCAAGCTTTATGTAAGGCAGCATTCAACCACAGTGTTTATAAAAAGAATCATCTGTTCTGAGGAGGAACAAGTGTGCTGCAGTCTTCTAAAATGTCCCGTTCTTAATAGTGCTGCTCTCTTCTCTGTCATCAAGGTGCATCTGAGTGTGAATTTTGCTGTGGGACAGTACAATGTACCTTTCTCTTCAAATAATAAAGAAGGAAAAATGTTTGCTTGTTCTGTTGCCGTGGGGTGTATTTACTTTTTCACACACCTGTATGTGCTGCAGTAAGCATATTGACTTATTATTCCCCCTCTCTGTTCTCTACAGACACCCTCTCTGTGTCCAGTAACGACGGTGGGCTTTTGGGCAGTGCCACACTACAGCCCGGGCACCTGCAGGGCTCTCCAGGGGGCAAGCGTCCAGGCAACACTCTGCGCAAATGGCTTACCAGCCCGGTGCGGAGGCTGAGCAGCGGCAAGGCAGACGGCCATGTGAAGAAGCTGGCCCACAAGCACAAAAAGAGCCGCGACATGCGCAAGAACCCGGACGGCGGCTCGCAGAAGGACTCAGATGACAGCGCGGCCACGCCCCAGGATGAGAGTGTGGAGGAGGTTAGTGTTGTGTCGTCCAGTTTGTTACAGCGTTGCCATGACTCAACTCAGCTCTAGGCTGCCTTAATGCTGCAGGATCCCACTGCAACGGCAAATAATAATAACACTGTATCTGCAATAATAGTATCTCACATGCTTTACACAGGAGAGAACAGTGACAAGATCAGACACCACAATCTAATGCAAAAGTCACACAAACAATAGACCAGCAGCAACCGTACACAAGCTCCCCTAAATAACTGCATTGATGGATTTAAAAAGGCAGCATTTGTAATGATCCTCAGATTTCAGAGTTTAGAAGCTGTATAAAGAAATGAGCATCTGAGCTGTGAGTGGTTCTCAGAGTTTGCAGTAAGTCTGCTGTAGAACTTCAACAGATACACAGTAAAACACAATAAAATGTGTCCTCTGTATTTAACCCATCACATGTGCATACATGGAGCAGTGGGAAGCTTTTAACAGTGCCCAGGGAGCAGTGTAGCAGGGCATTACCTCAGTGGTAACCAGGTCAAGACTTGAACATGTTCACAAGGGGCAAGGTCCTAATCACTATGCCACCACTGCACATGTGATTTGTAGTTTACTTTTCTCTAGCTTTAGGTTTATATACTGTCTTGAGGGTGTGAAAATGATGTAGATTTAATGCATTATAAGTATATTTAGTGTAGAACATTTATAATACTTTAATCAGACTATATTTAAAACACTCTACACTCTGGCAATACACACTGTCAATCATATTTCAGTATTAACAATGTTCTGTTTCAATAGCACACTAAATAACACGTAGTTTACTAAGAGTGTGTTTAAAGCCCATTAAGGGTGTATTTGCTGTTGTGAACACACAACACAACGAAATGTGAAATGTCCGTGTAGGAGCAGTGGGCAGCTTTGCTCACACGTACCTCAGTGGTACTTGGTCTGAGATTTGAACCAGCAGCCTTCAGGTTACTGGGGTAACTCCCGAACTGTTACACCACTACAGCCTCCGATGTTCTTACTTTAAATATACACAAAGTACTGTTTAGTACACATAATAATGCAACACGGCAAAATGACAGCTATTCAACATATTTTTTGCCATAAGTAAACAGATTGCAGGTGGATAATGAAAAAAGTGGGTTCACCTGTAAAAAATCATTTATAACAGTAATGAAAAAATAGAAGAAAAACAAAAGGTATCCATGATTGATGTTATGGTCCTTCGCACCATCTTTCGAGCACTATTTACTAGTCAGACGCTAATAAAATAAACAAAAAATTAATTTCCCATGAGGGCGGCACGGTGGTGAGTGGTTAGCATTGTCGCCTCACAGTGAGAAGGTCCTGTGTTCGATCCCCGGGTCGGCCACATGTGCCTTTTTGTGCGGAGTTCACAAGCTCTCCCCGTGTTTGCGTGGATTTTCTCCTGGAGCGCCGGTTTCCTCCCACTGTCTAAAGGCTACAGTAGGTGGATTAGAAACTCTAAAGTTGGCCATAGGTGTAAATGTGTGTGTGAATGATTGTCTGTCTATGTGTTGCCCTGCGATGGGTTGGCCTCCTGTCCTGGGTGTACCCCGCCTTAGGCCCACAGTCAGCTGGGATTGGCTCCAGCTTCCCCATGACCCGAAAAAAGGAAGATGCGAATTAGGTTTAGAAACTGGATGGATGGATGGTTTTTCCATTAAATGGGAACATAAATGTGATTTATTCTAAAACCTCAAAAATATATTTTGAATTTGGTTTGTGTTGATAAAAATGAGTCTATATCAACATTCATTAGTGAATTTATTCACAAACAAATAAAAGATTAAAATATTATTGACCACTTTTTCCTGTTGCAGCAATGAGAATCTGGACGTGTTGAAGGAAACATCTATAAAAATACATGAAATTGTTGAAATCTGGAAATGTGTTGATAGAGAAAGCTCACAGTCATTTCAGGAGCAGTGTGAGCTCTAGTCTCAGGGTGTGCTTCTTTGTTTCTATGCTGCTCACTGCTCTGCTCTGTTGTGGTAATTTCCGTTCGATGAGACTCTGCACAGCCAGATGGTTGCTTATGCCACATGCTGTGCAGGGCAGTGCTGGAGTAAGTATGGTGAGGCTAAGCTGCTGTTCGTGTATCAGGACTTGTCAGTGTGGCCCAGCTGCTAGTGTTTGTTTACTGTAATGTCGCGCTGATGGTCGCTTCACACCAGCTGTTTCTCTGAAGCCATTTCACCTTTTAGGAAACAGGGTTCGGTGGCATGAGGACAACAGAAATAGGCTGAGCTGTCTGTTAGTCAGGTCCCATTGGAATTTCCCCAGCCAGGAAATGTTAGTCAGAATGTGTGTTGAGGTTGCTTTTTTTAATGATTTTTTAAATTATTATTTATTTTATTTTTTTTATCTTTAATGGTTCGATAACCTTAACAAAAAACATGATGGTTTGTAGTTGTAACAGATGTGGTCAAGGCCAAGGCTCAAAGGTTTCTGGAAGGTGAAGAAGAACATCAGAGGGGTTTATTCCTTCACAATACTCAGCACCAACCTAAGCAATGTTTCTGTGATCTTGATGTGCGTGCAGCTTCTCCAAGAGAATCTAGGGTCCTTTTCACCGCCTCTGCCGGTCATCTGGAAATCTTAGAGCCTTATTTATAGACATTGTTCAAAAGAAGCTGACATTTGAGTGACCCATGTAGTCGAACATTCATTCAGGTCATTTAAATGCCATGTTTGCCTAGATCCCATCTCCATCTACCAGTGACATGTGGTTTTACTGTGATCCCACCTCACCTGTCAGCGTGGGTCATTCTGCAAACATGCAAAATATTTCTTTTTAGTAGCTTGTGCAGCCTTCTGCAATGAATCATGTTTCCAGTTGAGACCAGATCATTTTTCTGGAACTAAAGGCCTGTACAGGTGGCCAGTAGGGGTGGCATTACATTTGATTTTAACATTTTAACTTTAAAAAATGGCCCTGGGCAAGTCAAAATGTTGGGTTCATGGGACATTTCATATATTTATAGATTTTAAATGTTAATTATAATGTAATATATACTATAATATAATTAAAGGCATGTTCTGTTAACTTACTTTTATATTTATTACACTTATTTTTTTTTATTTGGCTAACTGTTATGGCTTAGTGGTTAGGACATTGCCCTAGTCAACTGAAGGTTGTAGGTTTAAATCCCAGCCCGAGCACTTCTGAGGTTCCCTTGAGCAAGGTACACTGCTCCCCAGGCATTGCTGATAGCTGCCCACTGCTTCACAAGTGCACGTGTGATGGGTTAAATGCAGAGGTCACATTTTGTTGTGGTGCTTGAGTGTGTTCACAATGACAAATAGTCACTTTCACTTCAAAGGGTGTAAACAATCTGAATCTGTAAACAATCTAAGTCTTACACAGTCATTTCCCTACATGTTGTACAAGTATAACTGTGTATGTGACAGATGAACATCTTGAATCTTGAATTTATTATCAATCAATGAACGTGAAATTTTCAGTGAAAATGCTACAAAATATTTGATGGTGTTGTCATTGTTTTTTTATTTTCAGAGCATCAATGTAAAGCATTTAGTTTTGGAGGTTGGGAGATATGCACTGCAGGAGTCATAGGCTCAGGCAATCTGCTACACAGACCACCTGATGTAATCTGTACTAAAATCACCACACTTTTCAGAAAATCCCCTTTCAGCTGTTCCTGCTTTCACATAACACTTTTAATGAGTCTAGCAGGGAAGAAATGACTTTGTCAGGCCCTAGCATGTGATTCACATAAAGCGAAGAGCATTGGACCAGACATAGTTCTGACTTCAGCTAGTTTTCCCCACAGTTCCATCTACTGAAAAGCAGTTGTACACAGTTGTAGTAAGTACCATGTGTTTGCCTATGTAGTCTATGTAGCCACTGGTTCCCAGAGCTAATAGAATAAGGTGACTGGTCTCATGTGATGGAGAACTAAAGTTCTCCTAATACTCACATTGTCCTGATTAGTCCAGTTTCATGACTCAGATACAGTCATTGATTAATAAAGTGTTTTGTCTGTTTTTTTTTAATTATTATTATTATTGTTGGACTCTTTTTAAAAACAGGTTGCTTATTGGCTTATCCCCATAATTAGTAGATAACTCCGTTACTTATATAACAGATAGTGACACCCCTGAAAAGTCTTGATCTGCGGAGTGGTTTTACTATTACAGGAAATAATTGACCATTGTTCACTGTCTCACTCTTCTTGACCTCCTGTCTTCTTTGCAGAGGATGAGAAATGAGGGACTGAGCAGTGGCACGCTCTCCAAGTCGTCCTCCTCCGGCATGCAGAGCTGTGGGGAGGAGGAAGGTGAAGAGGGGGCCGACACGGTTCCCCTGCCGCCCCCCATGGCCATCCAGCAGCACAGCCTTCTCCATCAGGACTCCCAGGAGGACAAGGTAAAGCTCCACCTCCCCCAGCTGCAGCTCCCGGCTCTCTATGTATCTCTATGGGCTAAAAACACTATCAAATGATTGTAGTTATAGGTAAATTCAGATCATTTGTTTTTCCTCATTCGTTTTTTCTTCTTTCTATGTTTCATGCACACAAGTTACCATAAGTAATCATCTGTAAGAGGAACAGTGTATCATTTGTCAACCGTTACAGTCCTTTCAGTAATGACAAAACAGAAGGCTGCCATATCCAAATAAACCCTCTCACAGTTTATAGTGTGAATCCTGACCAATCACAGCTGAGTGGAAACCAACTAAAGCAAATCATGTTGATCGAAATAATGCAGGCCGATCTTTTACCACTGGTTCACCAATGGGATTTAAATTTATATTTAAATTAAATATTCATTATAAGATGTCATATACATGTAAGATGTTTAAGCAATTTTCTTATTTTTCTTATGTTTTTATATAATATGTTTAATATTTTTCCGAATATAAAGTAGTTATTAAATGACAAATAATATTCTAGAATTATGTATTTCTAGTCATTCCTTGACACATTAACTGAGTTTTTACACCCCAGCTATTCTGGATGTTAGCTGTATTATCCTTTAATTCTAGACAAGATTGTTTATTATTTTATACTTGATTTTTATTAATTATTTGAAACCTGTACAGTTGTAGCATCTGGCATCTTAATTTATTCCTTTTTTACATATGTTTGCAACAGATTTAGTTTTGTATGACTGAAAATAATGACTCCAGTGTTTGAAAGGTCATATGCATTGCAGGGTGTGTCATAATCACAATTAGCATTATAATCACAATGTTAGCATCTTGTCCACGTCATGCAGTTTTATATTCTTTGTCTAGTCTGGATCTAACACTTTTGTCTTACTTTTCTCCTGTTTGTTAATGTCGTTTTTCTTTCCAGCACTATGTTGATTTCTGTTCTGCATCTGTTTTGTCCCAGTTCCCATATCTCTCCATGTAGCCCCCAACACCCCCTTACGCATCCCCCAAATTTCCGCTTCTTCTTATTTACCCCACCCTTCTTTCTAATGCCTTTTCAGTTTACCCTCTTCTTTTCTTCCTTCTCGTGTCTTGGCTGTTTGAATACTCCATGAGCACTTCGCCTGCACTTTAATTTAAGAGACCTGGTCTTTCCAGGTAAAAGCCTCTTATGTTGAAACTCAATTAGACCAAGGATAAAACCCTACCTAGGCAGAAAAGTCCCCCGTCCTTCATCTAGACTCTCGTCTACCCCGCTAATGGAGTATTGCGGAGTATGTACCATCACATGCGGAAAGCAGCCATGTGTGCTACATTTACTCTTAGTGGAAAAAAATCCAAAAGAACCTTTTCCAAACCAAGCCTTGCCCACAACCCTGTAATCGACCCCATATTGGTTAGTAAATCCAGAAGCCACGCCCTATACCTTATTTGGACTGGTGGAAAGTTGGTGGCAAAGACCTGCACTGGTGAGCTTTATTTCACATTGGATTGATCATGAGTCCTTCACAGCCAGTGAAGTCATATACTTATGGATTTCCCATGAATCAGTTTGGGCACTTCAGTTTCATTTCAGGATGCTGTTTATTCTGGTGCAAGTGTGCCAGACTAGATTCCTCCAGGACCACAACTCTGCAGGGGTCAGGGTTTCCCCTCTGTCTAAAGACCTTGTCGCAGGCCCAATCACACTAACAAGTCAAGTCAAGTCAATTTTATTTCTACAGCACTTTTCGCAACTGACATTGTCACAAAGCAACTTTACAAAATTCATAATAGCCCCTAATGAGCAAGCCAAAGGGGACACAGAGGCAAGGGAAAACTCCCTAATCTGAAGGAAGGAACCTCAGGAGGAATCAAGGCTCAGAAGGGAAACCCATCCTCCTCTGGTCGACACTGGATAACAATAACAAACAAGAAAATGAAAACTATCTTAGTTTATAGAGGCGGCATCAGCTAAAAGCCTATTGGTGCAACACATCTGGCATGTGCATATGACACATATGATATACATGGAGATGGTCTGTGGTAGCTGAACTAGCCTGGGACAGGTGATAAGGAAGACCCAGTGATGGACGATCTGGTCGAAGGGGGACAGCAGTCAGTGAAATTTCACTGAACAAATTTACAATTAAATTTACCATTAATGCACTTCACAATGGCTTTAGCGAACAGGCCAGTCTCTATTCTTGGCCTATAGTGCTGCTCCTTTGGTCGCATTGATCTCTGAAGCGAGACTGCTCAAGGACCATCAAAAATGGAGGAGGCACTCATGTTAGCATTGTCTCTAAGCCCAACACTTTCTTCCAACTAATTATGAATATACACATGAAAGAGATGCTGCATTATATGCCATCAGTCAGGAGATGCTAGTTAGCTTAGCACTGCTGCACACAAGTCACATGTGGCTTAACACTCTTGACTTCCTCTCTGGAAAGCTTTGCTGATTAGCTGATGAGATGAATGGGGTATGTTTAGAGGGTATGACTGATAAAACCTGCAGAGCTGTGGCCCAGAGGGAACCGAGTGCTATAGTGCTGGATGATGTAGTAGAGGAATTGAGTTAATTAGTAGTTTATTTTTAGTAATTATCTTGTTTTCTGCATGTATTCAGAATCTAACAGTTAATTGGAATGTCTATGATTTGCTGGGTGCTTCAGATTCCCCTTTTTTCTTGACTTAATTAATGCAAACATAAATATGTAAAGATGATAAATATCACCTGACACTGTGCTGTATCTGAAAAATATTGACGTCTGTACTCCATCTTCCGCAGCTGATGGACGTTTAGAGGAATAGACCAGTAATTAAACAGTAGTGCTGACGTCACATGGTTCAATGTGTACCTCTACTTATGAAGGGTACTTAGAGAGGTTACATGTTGTCTGTGTGTCTCACTACAGGCTTCTTCCCGTCTCTCTGGACGCCCCAGCAGCTCTGAGACACCCAGCGCAGCCGAATTAGTCAGCGCCATCGAGGAACTCGTCAAGAGTAAGATGGTAAGAGTGTGCAAGGAGATTCGTTGCTTGGGTTGTGTGTCGTTTGCTGGTTTTATCTAACATTGCATTTTGAATGATTGTAGCGGTCTGACGTGATAATGCTATAGATTACTTCATGTGACTAAAATATTTATCTTTTATAAATAATGAGCCACAGAATGACACGTTTGCAGACTCCTGCTTGTCATGTAGGCTGTTTTCTCTCTCTGTCTCTCTCTCTTACTCTCTCTCTCTCTCTCTCTCCCTCTGCCCCTGTCCCTCTCTCTTTCTCTCTCTCTCACACACACTGACAGAGTCTGGAGGATCGGCCCAGTTCTCTCTCCGTTGAGCAGGCAGACAGCAGCAGCCCTTCCTGTAACCCCTCTGATAACTCCCTGCTCTCCTCTTCCTCACCCGTGGATGAAATGGAAGAACGCAGGACAGGCTTCCTCAAAAAACGCCAGTGAGCAGCCACTTCACACACTATGCACTTTGCATTTTGCTTCATTAGTGTTGCACTTGGTGCTTCCTGACACTGTACACGAGTTTCCATTGCATTTTCACACAAAATATTTGTGATGTTAATAAAAAGTTAAAAAAACACAGTTGGTCTGCGAGTGGCAGTACCCGTCCCTGTTAAACATGGTGACTTATCTAAAGGATCTTGGCAATTTTAGCGCAGTGATAAAATGGACCCACATTACTCTTATGGAGCTTTGTGCTTTCAGAAGCATAACTCTGCTTTAACCTGTCTAACCCTCTCTCTCCCTTATACCCATCTCAAGCTGCTGATAAATAGATAAATATTGTCATTGCTTTGTTGCTTGCGATGTAGCAGTGCTTTATTTCAAACCAACTGTAAAAACATCACCATCTGCTCACCAGCCACATGAGACACCATATGTTTGAACACACCCCATCACACAAAGTGGATTTAACCCATCCACACATGGGCATTGGGCAGCTATTAACGGCCCAGGGAGCAGTGTAGCGGGATGGTACTTTTCTCAAGGGTACCTCAGTAGTACCTGGGCCAGGACCTCAACCTGTGATTCTCCAATCACACGGACAAGTCCCGAACCACTAGGCCACCACTTTGTGTTGTGTCACATAATTCAATTTTGTGAAACTTTATTGAATTATCTGAAAAACCATCCTGCCAGCGTGAAAACGCTTTTGTAAAATTTATTTCGATTTCTTGATTTCAAACCATGAATTAAGCAGCATAATGGACACCCACCTACTGTATAACTTGTGCTTTTCTTGTTTCCGTTCACTATAGTTTTTCCGCTGTTGTTTGTTCCTTGTTAATTATTAGCATGTACAGTGCCTTGAAAAGGAGATTCTCTCTTTTTGCAGATTTGTCACATTAAATGGTTTCATATCGTTGTACAAAATGTAAAAAGAGAACATGAAGAACACAGAAGGATATGGTTTTTTAAAAGATCAGTTATCACTCACTGTGATGTTGAAGACTGTTGTTAGGGGGAAAGTTTAGGGGAAACTGCTTTTTTACATGGGTGGACACATTGTTGAACCTGAATTTTTTCAGTCATTACATTTATTCATTTGGCTGACCCTTTTACACAAAGCGACTTCCAAGACGTGGAGCAGAATAGCGGGACGGTACCTTGCTCAAGGGTACCTCAGTAGTGCCTGAGCCAGGACTTGAACCTGCAACCTACAGGTCCCCAGCACAGTGCCCTAACCACTAGGCCACCACTGCCTGTCATTAAATGGAATCATTTTAAAACCATATTTTGTGTTTAGTCAGGTTCTCCTCCTCTTATATAAAAACTTATGTATGCTTGACAAATGTGCAGAAATTTTTCATGGTGTTGTAAGCTTTCGTTGCTCCATGGCTGAATAAGTCAAACAAATATTGACTGACTGACTACATGTGGGATAAAGGAAAAATTATGTAAATGTTTTGCTTTAACATCTGATTGCTCATGTGTATATGTTTATGCCAATTTAAACATAGAACTGTTCTCAAAATGAGTCCCACTTCTCCATTTCAGTGGGTTTCACATTGTTATGCTGTTACTGGTTTTCGTTTCTCTTTTCACTCTCAACCCAAAAGAGGAGTGAGTGTGTTGCCGATGAAGGTGAAGGTGTAATTGAAGCTGTACTGTTTGTTTTTTCAGCTATGTGCTTCTGGAGCTGGTGGAGACAGAGAGGGACTATGTTCGAGACTTGGGTTCAGTGGTGGAGGTAAGAATACAGTCCCAGCAGGGGGGGCTGCAGATTTGTGGAATAAGGCCTGGACGTCACCTTTGTGAACGTCTCCTGCATACAATTATAGCAAATACTCCTGAGGCTGAAGATGTATAGGAAGTAGTGTGTAGGCTGAGTGAGTCAAGCTCAAGGTCAGCGTTGAACTGTGCATAATTTACAGTAAGCTGTTCATTTGTTCAACTCATTCAGATGACTCACCCTTTTACAGTCTCACAGAGGTGTTTGTAGATTGAGGATGCAAGGAACTGCAGTGTTTTTCTGGAACGATTGTCGTTCACAGTGTCAGCTGAAATGTGCAGGTTATGTGGGGAGGCCTAGAACAGGAAGTGAACTGGCGGGCAGTGGGCAGTACCACCTCCTCAGCGTGTCCGCCTGGTGTGATCACATGTTTGGTGTTCCTGTCACTGTCTCCATGGTAACAGTGTCTTTGTCAACTCATTTTCACAGGGCTACATAAGCCGGATGAAGGAGGAGGGTGTTCCAGACGACATGAAGGGCAAAGACAAGATTGTGTTCGGAAACATCCACCAGATCTATGACTGGCACAAAGAGTAAGTGCCCTGAAAATGTCTTAATATGGTTGGACCTTAACAGTTACATGCCACTCACTGAGCACTGTGAGTTCTACCTGTGTTCTAGGTCCCGTATATACAGTGCTTAAAAGTTTGCAAACACTTTATAATAATCTAGATTTCCACATACATTGTAAGATTTCACACAAGTGCTAAAGGTAGACTAAACATGCCTCATGCGACTGCAGCTAAACATTTCTGGTAACTGTTGATCAGTCCTGATCAGTAGGTAAATTCTTGTTGGAGAGCCTTTGGTTTTCTCTTCGCAACTCTGCTATCCACACCTTTATTGCTGAGTGCTTTTGGTGGAGTCTTTCCATTAACATTAACTAATGTTCTCAGGCCTTTAACTGTTACTATTTGTTCCTTTGTGACCTCACAAAATACTAAAAGGAACCTTTTGGGGGTTTTTGTTGGTCAAGCACTTCTGGAGGGGTTAACAGTGGTCTTGAATGGTGAATTGGTGGAGTCCAAACTCTTTAGAGATGGTCTTGTAATCTTTTCCAGCTTAATGGACATCATTGTCTTTTTTTCTGAGGTCCTCAGAAATCTCCTTTGTTTGTTGAATGATAAGCTTCCACAAACATGTTTAAAAGTTTCTAATTCTAGAGGTTTTTATACTCACATATATGTAATATTGGACCATCTTCCTTAACATATAAGTGAATCTTATTTATGCAGCAATATTGAAAATTCACAGATTTCAAGCACCACTGAAGGTGTGCAGTTAAAAACTGCTGATTTATCACCCCCCCCAACCCACTATATGCATTATCAGCTAGTTTCTGAGCCTAGGACAACTGTTGACCAGTTACTATTTGGGTGGTGGACCAGCACGGACATTGTAGTTAGTGCTGGGCTGTATGTGGTGCTGGTACAAGCATATTGGATATAGCTGGGATTGTTACATTAGTAGGGTAAGAGTGGTACCACAATCAAAATATCAGTGAAGAACTGATTTGTGATCAAAAAATGACCACCGATGAAGTGCTACAGTAGGGCTGCAGTGAGTAATGGATAATATGCAATAAATCTGATCATTAAAACATTCAAGCATGGTTAAACATGTGCAGGAAGATGATTCAGACTGAAGATGAGATTAAAAGTAAGGCTGATATAGCTGAGTTTGTGGTTTTAGTGACTTAAACCAATAAATAAATAAATATTAAGACATTGTATTTAAGTCAAGCTTGTAGATTGGTTAGGCAAAAGTGAAATTTGACAGTCTAGATTGATTATTATTATTGTGTATAGAGGATTCTGATAACAAACTGGGCATCAACATGAGTGACAAAGGTGGGGTGTCCAATAAAGAGGCCAATGGATGTAGTTTTGTCTGCAGACACCTTGATTTTTATGTTCACCCATCTCAAAAGAGTTTTCTCTGTTTTTACACAGCTTCTTCCTGAGTGAACTGGAGAAGTGCCTGGAGGATCCTGATAGGCTGGCCTCTTTGTTCATTAAACAAGTGGGCAGTGATTTTTTACTCAGCTGTTACACTAGAAGACATGGGACATGATGTTTTATTATGCAAATCTGGTCATTTTTATCAACATTTTTGCTTTGATAACAAACAGTGATCTTTTTTTATGCTGAACTTTATTGTGTTCTACAGGAACGTCGATTACACATGTATATTGTCTACTGTCAGAACAAGCCCAAATCCGAACACATTGTCTCAGAGTACATAGACACTTATTTTGAGGTAAGTTGAAATATCCAAAGGTCAAATTTATAGTACTGACAGTATGAAATAAATATACACAGTGCACCACAGAGCTGTTTCAGCAGAATGAAGGGGCCCTACTCAATACTAGGTGGTGTCAGTGTTATGGCTGATTAGTGTATATGTGGTGTAATGGTTAGGGAGTTACTCCTGTGACTCCAAGTACTGCTCCCCATTCAGCCCACATCGGCAGGGCACTGTACCTACATGGATGGGTTAAATGCAGACGTCACATTTCATTGTGGGGCACTGCATACTGTGCTGTAGAGTGCTCATAATGACAAATAATTTACTAACTTTAAAACTAACTTAAAAAACAAAAACGTATCAGAGCAATACCAGTAAACAAGGCAGTGTTAGGCTAATGAACATTTCAGCTGATTTAGGCGGGTTTTTAATAATTTGTGATATATATGGAAATAAAACAACGTTAGCGTTAAAAACGATATTGACACTTACTGTTGTGAACCACATAGTTACTGGCACTTGAGTGTTTACAGTATTATCATAGGTGCATTAATAACATTAAATTTTGTTTTTTATCATTCTACACAATATTAAACAGTTAATGTTAATGTTATGCCTGAATTGTATATATTTATATTTATTCACTTTCTTTCATTCTGTCAGGATCTAAAGCAGCGCTTGGGCCACAGGCTGCAGATCACAGACTTATTGATCAAGCCAGTGCAGAGGATCATGAAGTACCAGCTGCTGTTAAAGGTATCTCAGCCATTCTGACTCAAACAGCTGAGTCAGCTTCTAGGATTAGATCTCAGGGTTTTGTCTTGCTATAATACTGGCTTTCTTTCTGCTTCTATCCAACATCTTTAATACTCACTAAAGGCTTCTTCTCCAGCGTCATACAACTGGCTTGATGGGAAAACAGGATCTAAAAGCAAATCAGACAATTTAGTGTTACAGCTGCTCTTTGCAGTAAATAAGACATGTAGTTATGTCTGTAAATTATATTTTACTGCTTGTGAAAGTGAAACCTGAGATTTGTTTGCTGTTATCAGATGCAATTTCAGTTTGGTGTTTGATTTTCTGCTTCAGGATTTCCTCAAGTTTTCCAGGAAGGCTGGAGTTGATACAGCAGAACTAGAGGTGAGGATGCTGTATTCTTATTTTACATGGTTAGGGACTTGTCCTGTTTCACCTGTGCTTTAATTAAAAGCATGAGCTTCCTATTTAATTTTCTTGGTGCCTGTATTGTTTGTTTTTTTAATAGAAAGCTGTGGAGGTCATGTGCGTCGTCCCCAAACGCTGCAATGACATGATGAACGTGGGTCGTCTTCAGGGCTTCGATGTAAGTACTTGTTGCCAGACTACATTTTGGGGTGGGGTGGAGGGGAGTTGATTCACACTGCAATAGAAGGTCAATTTAGCACACCCCATTTTTCAACTCTCTGTATGTTTTTTTTTTTTATCTGTCTGTCTGACTGTCTATCTGTCTGTCTGTCTGTCTGTCTGTCTGTCTGTCTGTGCATTTATCTTTATTTTTGTCTATCTGATTGTCTGTCTGTTTGTCTGTCTGTGTATCTATCTATTTATCTATACTATTCCCAACGTTTTAAACATTAATGAAGACAGTGATACAATTTGTTTCAATACAAATTTTAAAAAGTTTAAACACAGCTGATTGACTGTAAACAAGGACATTTGTTTCACTAATCAACTTTTAACAAGGCACAAATAATTATTAGCATGACATCACATTTAAAATGATGTTTTTTTTTAAATAGGCAACAGCTTCACTATTTAAATTTGTCTCAGAAACACATTTTAAGAAGTCTTTCAGATCCAAAGTTCATAAAAACCTGCTTCCAGCTGAGTGCATCTACACTTTTGCTTGGTACTGTCTGTCGTATGTATGTCATTTACTGCTCATCCTGAAATTGCACCCTCTCTGGGTTTGTGCTGCTCAGGGGAAAATCGTAGCGCAGGGCCGACTCCTCCTCCAGGACACTTTCATGGTGTCAGATCAGGACGGTGGCCTGCTGTCCCGTATGAAGGAGCGGCGCGTCTTCCTCTTCGAGCAGATAGTCATCTTCAGCGAGCCTCTGGACAAGAAGAAAGGCTTCTCCATGCCAGGCTATCTGTTCAAGAACAGCATCAAGGTGTCTGCTAGCAGTGACACAAAGCCTTCTGCTCAATGCCATTCATGGGGATCCCAGTGTTCATAATAATATTAATAATAATAATGAGCGTAATTATAGTAATTCATTTTTATTTTAGTGTTAATTTACAACTAAATACTGAATGAACTTGATAAAATGCAGTTTAATAAAATGAGAACTACACCAAAACATTTGCATTATTTCTGCAGATTAAAAATATGAGTGTTTACATGAATATATGTGTAAAAGCAGTGGTGGCTGCTTTATATCATATGCAAAGTTGCTTTGTTTAACATTTAGCATTTTTAGTTTTTTGGTAACATTTTAGTTACTGTTTGGCAAGTTATGGCCAAACTAAAGTAAGGTATTGTTTTTGTCAGTATGGTTCATTCTGCAGCCATCCAAATAAAAATTGTGGAAATTTGTGGAAAGTTTTTCCCTGTAGAAGATAGGGTAGAAGATTGGTACTTTTACCAAGACATATTATTTGACCAGATGTTTTCGAGGAAAAATGTACACATACATCTGTCGTCCAGCACATTAAACCATGACAAGTGAAGTGAATAACATTGATCTTGTTACAATGGCACCTGTCAAGGTGTGGGATATATTAGGCAAAATGAGAACAGTTCGAGTCGAGGTGCTAAATGCAGGAAAAATGGGCGAGTGTAAGGATCTGAGTCACTTGTTGTGATGGCTAGACAAGGAGTCAGAGCATCTCAAATTCAATAGCATTAAAAAAAAGTTGTTTAAATCTCTTTGTTCTCTCTCTCTCTCTCTCTCTCACCCCCCCCTCTCTCTCTCTCTCTCGCTCTCTCTCCCTCTCCCTTTCCCTTTCTCTCTCTCTCTCTCTCTTTCTGTCTCCCTCTCTGTTGTAGGTCAGTTGGTTGGGCCTGGAAGACAGTTCAGACAGTGACCCCTGTAAGTTCACTCTGACCTCACGGTCGTCCACAGGGGGCTCAGAGCGCTACATCCTGCACTCATCTAGCCCTGCAGTCTGCAAGACCTGGGTCCAGCAGGTCAGCAGTATCCTGGAGAACCAGAGGAACTTCCTCAATGGTAATTCTGAATTGCTGTGTAGCTGCTATGGTCACATGACCAATGAAAAAGGATTAATTGAAAGTCTGGAAAACACATGATTTTTATTTCATGTTTTTTTTAGTCACAGTGACATTCTGATGTAAAGGTTTAGGTGTAAATGTTTACAGTTTGTTAAAGACAAGCTGACATAGTGAAAGTGATGCCTAGATGAATTTATTTTCACAAAAACATTGTTAAATTTTATGTAGCTGATTGTCTAACCTTAATGCATTTGCATGAACTGAAAGAAATGTTGGATGAGCAGCTGTCTATCAGCTTTTTATATATGCATGACATCCTTTAGAAACCCTTTGCATGGTGAAATATTGCATTCTTGTCATTTTTCCATGTTTTATTCCTATAATAATATTACTTCCTGTATTTTAAGAAATCAGAAACCAAAAATACAGCATTTTTAAGGAGAGCACCTCTGAACAGGCTCCACTGACAGGCAGCAGAGCTATAGGTGGTTTAACACACTCTGTTACTGTAATAATCACTGTATCTTTTCCTTACTTGTAGACACAGGCCCATCAGCTCCTTTATGCTCACGTATCATTTTAAAGCACATAATCAATAATAATGTTGTGCCAGTTTCTCTGTTACAGAAGTTGAAAGTTTTCTTTAATGCTCCCATCACTAGTTTCACTCTAGCAGTTTCAGTTTTCACTCATTGGTCACCTCCTACTCAGTCCTGCGCAGTCAGTATTACACGCACATGGATTTATTTGAATGATTACCAGATGGTTGACCATTTTTGCTGTGAAAGTGGAATATCGTACCAATTTAATGTCAGCATCATTCAGGAGGTTTTCTGCAGATCAGTGCACAGATACTTACTTACTTATACATACTTGTGCACTCATTGTTCATTTTAGTGTAGGTACAAAGGTGTGTAGTGTATGTAGCACCTAATGACCTCATCACTCTAGTAATATTTAATGTAGTGTTGTGTAATTAATAGTATTATTATTGTATGTATGTATGTATGTATGTATGTATGTATGTATGTATGTAATAGAATAGAATAGAACTTTATTTATCCCCTGTTGGGGAAATTAACTTGCCACAGCAGCTGAAAGAAGATACAGAT